>VUQI01040969.1:3981-26946 GCA_015106735.1 Paratilapia polleni | reverse complement strand
TTTTTTTTCTACAGAGCCTCTGAAGTCCTTTAAGGTGACATTCTTTATTATGTGTGCACGAATTATATTTTGTGTGTAAGTTATTTAATGCAGTCGCACAGGATAAATAATAAACTATTAGTTCTTATGCATGTCTGACAACTTCGGATGTCCACAGCCAGCATATCTTTTGGCACAAGATAATAACTTGCAAGCACAGGAATAAAAAAATATTTCCCTCATGAGACTTCAGGGGCTCTGTACTTTAAAACACTTATAAGAGATTAAAATGTAAAATATAGCATGTAAATTATCAATCGATCTTGGTTCATACAGTTAAATAAAGTCGGGCAGCTTTTCACAGAAATTTCTGCTGTTTGTCAGCTCTAAAAGTTGCGTTCACATCACTGTGAGCTTTTTTTTTTTCCACTTTAAAATATGTACACATTTTTCACAGTGGGATTTTGTTGCATAACAATAAAGGTTTATCACAGCCAACTTAGTAAATGGTGTCGCCATTGTGCTAAATTTAACACATTAACGCACACATGACGTGAGTGTTGGAGGTATAAATACTGGGCGCGCTGTTAGGCTGTGATACGATCAAGAGATACTGCCGGTGTTTGCAGGTAGGCCGGTTTGCGGTCAGTTTGTTCTTTACCTGCATCACTGAAAGCAGCAGAAGAGCGCTGTGCACAAAGGAGAGAGAAAAAAAAGGGACCACCCTCTGTGACAAAACCACGTCATTATTGCAGACCGTGTAGCTGGACGCGCTCCAGGGGGAGGAGGGAGGTCCGCTTCTGTGTTGAGACATCCACAACTTTTCTGTCGCAAGTTCCAGTTTTTTTCGTCTTTTTCTCAGTCGCGTTTCGATATTTGTCAAACTATGTGACCGCCATGCTCAATTTCAACCGCGGGATCCATCAGCGTATGAGAGGAGAGCCTGACCGTGCAGCGACATGGCAAACCGTGAGCGGAACAAAAAGATCTTACTGGAACTGGTGAAGCAGCCAGACAACAGTCGGTGCGCTGACTGCGGCGCGCCTGGTGAGCCATATGTCAGTTTGTTGGTTATCAAGATGGAGTTAAGTGCTGAGAGAGATTTGCTCTGTGGTTATTCCATCTAAATGCTCAAGTGTCTCAAGATGTTCAGATTTCTTTTTTTTTTTTTTTAGAATGATATGCTACAGTTTAACAGATTTTTTTAATGTTATTTATAAAGCTGAAAAGCCTCAGATGGATGTACTATTATTCTGCATGGAAACATGCTCCCTGATGCATATCAGTTATGACTAAAGCTTAAAGATGAGCTTATACTGAGGTACTCAAACGGGTTCCTGTGTCATAACTGTTTTAATTTGTAAATTTAAGACTCAAAGACTCAGTTTCCCAGACACAGATTAGGACCAATCACAGACTAAAAACTTCTTTCAGTGGAAATCTTAATTAATTAATCGGTTGAATGAATTTGTAATAGATTGGGAGGAACACGTGTTTAACGAGGCAAACTAACAGGGCAAGTGTAGAGTTTGATTCCCTCTTCCTCTCACCTCTCCTAGATCCAGACTGGGCTTCCTATAAACTGGGAGTGTTTGTGTGTCTGAACTGCTCTGGGATCCACCGCAGCCTCTCCAGCCATGTCAAATCTATCAGGCTGGACTTCTGGGAGGATAAACTAGTGGAGGTATTCACTGCTTTATCACTCACCCACCTCTGCTAGTCAGTGTCTGTGTCCATGTGTAATCCTAATGTGTGTGGTTTTTTTTTCCGGGGGGAATCCTGGAAAGTTCATGAAATCCAATGGCAACGCCAGCGCCCAAGCTTACTATGAGAAAGCTGTTCCACCGTACTACTATCAACCCCAGCAAAAAGACTGCAGGTAGGTTTTCGTTGTTTTTTTTTTTTTCCAGGAAGATGACACTCTTCAGCCTCTGTCTGTGTGACAGAATTTTTAATTTTGAGTGCCAACATTTATGAGCAACACCAGACTGCTGACGAGGCAGAGCTGCAAAAAATAGAGAGAAGTGCAACTACTGATTGTAGAAGTGAAATATCAATGAATTTCCGCTGCTAAATTAAGGTTTAATGAATTATGTTCTTATAGAAATATATTGCTGTTGAACTGTGAATGTTTTCACATTTGCCTTTGAACCACAGTATCCTCAGGGAGCAGTGGATTCGTGCTAAATACGAGAGGAAGGAGTTTACAGGAGAGACCAAGTATCCACCACTGTCATACACCACAGGTGACTTTTTTAAGATATACTTTTTACTCCTTGTTATCTCTGAGACATAAATCTTTGTCAGTTTGTTGGGGTAAAAGTAATGTTAAAAATGCGGTTCCTCATACACATGCAGAACTGTGCAAGAAAAACCTGTTCTTTGCATAATGAAGGAGCCAGGAAGTGAAATCTCACCACAGTTTTATACGAGTTTGTCTGAGTAACTGGAAGATTTTCATTTTAATTGGAACCTGTATGCTTTGGTTTTTTTTTTTAAATGCTTGTGACTTTCTTGGATTGATGCCAGGTTTTTATGAAGGAATCCTGTGGAAGAAAGGCAAAGAGAACACACAGTTTCTGAAGAGGAAGTTCTTGCTGTCGGAGAGAGAATTTACTCTGAGCTACTACAACAAAGAAGATGTGAGTTCCCTGCAGCTCGGACACACCTGAAACGCCTGTTAGAACAAAAACTACCAAGAACGACATTCCTTAATACTACAAGATGTGTATTTATTAAGGCATAATTGTTCCTTATGTTCAGTACTATTGGATTGTCATCCTAGTTCAGCATGTTAACCTTATAAGCACTAAGCACAAAGAACAGTTTTTGTTTTGTAGGTCAAAACCAAGGGAAATTTTTTTATCTTGGACCCAAGCTATTTATCTTTTGCATACAGAAATTCAAATGCCTCTTCAAAGATCTATTTTAAGGTGAAAAAACACCCTTATAAATAAGGCCTCAGTCACACAGACCTAGAGACCTGCTGGCAACCATCTGGCAACCGCCTGTTACTAGGTTAAAATTCCCTGACTGGTTTAGAGTGGTTGCTGGAGGTTGCTGGCAGTTTCTGTAAAACTGATTGCTAAAGCCTCATTCACGCAGGCCTAGAGACCGGTCAGTGACCCCAGTGGTTGTGTTGGCATGTGGTTGCTGGCAGCCACTAGCATGAAATTGGTTGCAAAGAGGTATAGGGTGCTGCACCAAAAATCTCTTTGTGATTGCCTCCCTCTTGCAGACTACTCTGCAAGCGGGGGTGAAACTGTGAAAAGTGTGACGCATACCAGAAACTGAGAATGGTTGCCAAAAGTTGTGCCTTTTGAAATGCATTGGTTGCAGCAGTAAGGCACAACTTTTACTTTGAAGGCAAACATTCTCCGGTTTGCATCACACTTTCTCAGGTTTTGCTGTCTATCGCTCTGAGAGTCAATGGGGAGTGTTTGCAGACATGTCAGCATCTTCCATGCAAACTATGATCAGCCGCAGCAATCTGCTAGCAACCCAAGCAACCACAAGGAGGTTTTTGTTGCGGCACCCTCTTTGTGACCATTTTCACCTGACACCAGCCAGCAACCTCCAGCAACCATTCACCAACTGGTTGGGGAAGACACATTTTAAATGTTGCTAGATGGTTGCTGACCGGTCTCTAGGCCTGTGTGACTGAGGCCTAAGCTAAACAAGATTTGTTTTGCCACCAGGATCATTATCTATAGCTTCCCAAACATCTCCAACAATTTAAAATACATGCAGCTTCCATTTATTGGAGCGACTTCAACTGATCTGATTTTAGTTTTACCACTAAAGGTCATACAGTAACATTTTTGCTACTCTTGCATATAGACCCAATATTATCATCCACATGGCTGTGCAGGCTGTGAGCTTATATAGTCCTTCATGCAGTCCTAAGATGAAATAAATAATATTTATATGTAAGAGCAGCAAGAATTTTATCTTATAACTTCTTTAACTGAGTTTTCTCCAATATATGGTGGATGTTTGCAACTGAAATTGTTAGACAGAGATGATTTTTATTGTAAATCCACGCAGAGCCTATGACGTAGCCTACGCAAGTGGCCGTTTTCACCATTTATACCTGTGCAGCTGCAGAGACGTGTAGTTACATTTCTAGGGAGGTGCATGAAGGGTTTCGGAAAGGTTTCCAGTTACGATGTATCTATGGCGTAGATTTAACACAGAAGTATAAATCCACTGTAACTCCCAAGTTATGGGACTTCAATGAAACAACAGACTAATTGAACAGATTAAAATTTGTACCCGATGACGGTGCTAGAGGAAAAGTGAGAGGCTCACCAAAGTCATTTGGATTCATCCTCTGGGCACCATGAATGTCTGCACCAGATTTCATCCAGTAGAAACAGTTCAGTCTTGATCTAAGTGATGCAACAACCAGCAGACCAATAGACTGACATACTGCTGAAAACTGCTCCCTTATTCACATGGGGTTGCCACAGCATATTTGATTTGGCAGATTTGTACACTGGATGCCCTTCCTGATACAACCCTCCCAGGGATTTGTGTCTCCTCCTGGGCTTAAACGGGGGATCTTTCGGTTGTTAGGCGAATGTGTTAACCACTACTTGCTACTAGCATGGCTAAAATAAGTGTAAAAACAGTAGCATGTAGCCTCCAAGTCTGCAGTGTACATGTGTATATTTGTGACAGGAATCCAAAGGCCCCAAAGCTGTAATATTCATCAAGGACCTGAACGCCACCTTTCAGCCGGAGAAGATCGGTCATCCTCATGGACTGCAGATCAGCTACCAAGACGGGGATCACACCAGGAACCTCTATGTTTATCATGAGAGTTCTCAGGTGGGGCTATGTGATTGTCCATAGTATAGGTATTAGTACCTGGCAGGTCTTAAGATGATTCTCATACAGTAGTTTGGGGGGATTGTAAAGAAGCTCAAGGTTTCTTGTTTTACTTCAGGAAATAGTCACATGGTACACCGCGATTCGAGCTGCTCGCTATGCATACTTGAAGACAGCCTACCCGACAGGAAGCGATGAAGAAGTAAGTGTCAGACATATTCCAATAAGTTCAAAATCAGTCTGGTCTTTAACTTTAAACTACCCTTTTAATAGGTAATTGTAACTGGACGGTTTACTATTATGTCTCTTCATCAGCTTGTACCAAAGATAACAAGAAACTACCTCAAAGAGGGTTACATGGAAAAGACTGGGCCACTGGTAAGTTACTGAAGTCGCATGTGCTTCATGTGTATGTTTACATCGTTTAATACATTTTTTGTCAGTGCTTCTCTTCTACTTTTGTTACTCATATATTGAGTGAGGCAAAGCATAGCCTTCGGTTGTTTGTGACAATATTATGTCTGATCAGTACATCTGTGCATGTTTCTATTCCTCTTTTAGACACAGACTCACATATGTGCATGCAACTTGAATTTTTTTTTTTTTTGTTGTTGTTGCAAGAATTGGTTTCTGTGATAGGAGGAGTTGGGGAAATGAAGCCTGAGGAACAAATGCTCAAATTCACATTTTGTTTTTTATGTAGTTTTTACAGTAAACACTTTTTATTTTTTTATTTCACACAGCAAACGGAGTCATTCAAAAAGAGGTGGTTTATTTTAGACTCTCAAAACAGGAAGTTGTTCTACTTCAAAGGCCAGCTGGTAAGGACAGAACCTTTTTCAATCTCAGTCTAACCCCATACTGTACATTTCTGCGGTGTGTGATGTTTGAATCATGTGCTTTTCTTGTTGTTGAATGTAGGATGCGGAGGAGTTAGGGGCCATTTTTATTGGCACAGAGAGCAAAGGTTACTCTGTGAAGGAGTGTGTCCCGATGAATGCTCGGGGAAACAAGTGGAAGTGCGGTTTAACAGTGGAAACGCCGGAGCGACAGTTTGTCTTCATGTGCGAGCAGGAGAGGGAGCAGAAAGAGTGGCTGGAAGCACTCAGAAAGGTTTTGTCAAGGCCCATGTCACCCCAGGATTATACCAGTAAGCAAAGCTTCAATTTACTTGAAATATGTTGGTGCACAAACCCTTTATTTTCCATATTTTGCTTCTTTGTGTTCAGAGTAAAACTTCAACCACTTACCAAACACTGACAGTATTTAACACACACCTGGAGACATGCAAAGATTTACTGGAAACAATGTTCAGTGTTGCATCATATACTTCTTTGCAACCAATTTCACCCAGAGACTGCCACTGTTCAGTGGTCTGAGTCAGAAAGGGGAGGGACTGACTTGTTCCAAGTACACAGCTTAAAAAACAGCATCTGTGGTGGTATGAGGGTATATTAGTGCACATGACATGGGTAACCTGGACATTTGTGAAGGCCCAATTAATTTCTAAGCAATATATAGAGGTTTTAGAGCAGCATAAGCTTGGAAACGGCCTTGCTTATTTCAGCAAAGCAGTGCCAAACAACAGCATGGCTCTGTGGTAAAAGAGTCTGGGTGCTCAACAGGCCTTCCTACAGCCTAGACATGTCACCTGCTGAAAATATTGATGCATTATGAAACGGGGAAAAAAAAAAAATACAACAAAGGAGACAAAACTGTTGAGCAGCTAAAATCATATACCAAGCAAGAACAGGAAAATATTTCTTTAAAACTAAAGCGGTGGGCCTCTTCAGCTCCCAGACTCTCAAAGAAGAAGAGGCCATGCGACACAGTAGTGAAAACATTTTGATACTATTTTGTAAAATTAATTATAGAGGTTAAATGATTTGTTTACAGGAAGACACGTGCTGTCTGTCTGCCACTTTGCTGCATTTTGCCACTTCTGTCACTGATGATGTCTGCACATCTGTCTTAAGATGTGTGATCACAGGTTTATATTTCTGGGGCCTATTTAGCATGTTTAAATATGGTGCTAACAAGTTTTAAGCTGTTATACTTGGCACATTCATCTTCTAAATGTAGCTTGTTACAGTGTTTACCACAAAGCAATGTTCCTGAAACTATTAGTGCATTAAGTGCTAATAGTGTTCTTTCTCGTTCCAGCCGAAGCCAACGTGAAGTACAAACGATGACGAGAAAACTGCAGCTCAGCGGCCGAACGGGAACCTCCTATCACTGCACTGACTCTCAGTACTGACTCATTTCTGCTGTGTAGTGCATTAACCCTAGGACACCAGCGTACATTTTTTTAACACCATCACTAACGTCAGGTGAAAATCACCCGAGCAAGTGCCTGTTGAAAAAAACCAGGGATGGGAGCAGGGAAACACACTTACCTTCGATGACGTCCGTGAGCAGCCTGAAGCTACCCAAGGACCCACGCAACCCAGACAGCAGCAACACAGTGAAGTGAAAATCACCCAACGTTAGCTTTCTAGGGTTAAAGACATCAGTACGCTCATTTCAACTGACAATGTTTCTGATGCTCAACATCCGGCCTCACATGTATTTTTATCATTATATGAAATCCATTCTAATGATGAACAGCTGATCACAAACTATATTGCAGGTTACCCTCAGTGGGTGCCACCACGCTGTTTGTGAATATGTTTCTAAATTTTCAATATTCATACGTTTATTTTGGATACTTAATGAGTGGATAATTTTACATTTGACAGTGAACATGTTTTGTGATACTATGTGAAGAAAATAAATTACTTTTCTAAAAAAAATGATGTCTGGTTCAGTTTATAGATTATATATTACATATATCCCCAATGTTTGTTTTGCCATTTTTTCCCATGCACAGAAAAACTGCATTTCTAAACAAAGTTTATCACATCCATGACTTCAGCAACACTTTTATTGCAAATGTTACCTGATAAATCATGATTATGTTACAGTATAATGGATTTTGACACTGCTGCAGCCATGATGGTTGAAGGTGTTTGCTCGCTTTTGGAGAGCATTTCTCATTTGGACCCCGAAATTGTGTGTTTGAAAGTAATCGGCTTAGTTGAGTGCACTTTTTTTTTTTTTTGCTTTTAGAATAAAATAAATAGTTATTTATAAGGTTGTAAGAGAAAGCAAGCACACATAAAATAAAAATAAATAAAAAGAAATCAAACTGAATCCAATATGAAGCCAAAGACAGAAAATATTAGCCACTGTACACTGTAAAAGAATACCGCTTCTTTCTAGTTATATTCAGTTTATTTAACCTGGTAAAAGCTTTGGTTACATGATCTGTTTTAGGGAAAAGGATTGGCTGAGTTGTTGACTGTACAGCGATACTTAGAAATATAGATAGTTACTGTAGTCATGGATATTAATAACCACATTTGTCTGTACACAGTTGAATACAATTGAAACCAGAAGCGGAATCATTTTTTAACCGCATTTATTTTAAGTATTTTATGTATTTATTGGGGAGAAGCCAGCTCAATGCACTTCCACTTTTTGAGGCCAGAGAGCAGCATAGCGCGTTTTTTTTTTTTTCCTAATTTCTGGTGTGAGTTTTGTCCTCTGTGGCTTGCCGTAGCTACCCGGTGCTGGAGGTCGGGCATGCTTGTGAAACACTGCGAATTGGTCTGCCAGCGCCTTCAAGGGTGCGATTAGCGTAAAATTACAGAGATATGCGACACAAACGGCACTTAAAATTGCCTTTCTGTCCAAAGGATAACTAATAAGTTCAGCAGAAGCGTGTGGAAAAGTGCCGGGAGAAGCCGAAGAGTGTCCGTCCGTTTTGTCCTACAAAGGCGCGGAGTGTTTGACAGCGGCAGGGCCTGACGTTAGTTAGCTGCCGGAGGAGGAGGAGGACGGCACCCAGAGGGCTACATGAAACAATAAAGACAGGCGTTTCTGTATAGGAAAGCAAGCACCAACATGAGGAAGGACGTGAGGATACTTCTTGTAGGGGAGCGTAAGTAGCATCTTATTTAATCCCGAGGAGTTTGGAAGCTTCACTAGCTAGTATGCTAGCAGCTCCAGCTAATATGAAGAGTACACCACTTTCTGTCAGTGATTATGTGTCATATGATGGGCTGTGAAATTCAGCGGGATGGTCATTTTATTCCACAGACTATGATAATCATACACAGCGACTGGGAGTTATTCTAAGCCTATTATTAGAATAAATACCAGGCTGTGGTCAAGTGTTGATAGCCAAATATTTATCACATGGTGCATGATAGCCGTCTCACGAGTGTTTCCATGCACTGCTGTGCTCACTGCTTCTCACTTGGAGACCAAACCTGAACATGAAGCTGCTTCACGCTGCAGTTTGTGTTAGGGCTGTCAGGACAAGGTGGCCAAAAGAAATCACAGTAACGATATCATCGCGATATCTATAGAAAATGCTTGGGGTGGCATTTCTTTGGCAAATGAGTAACACTGAAAATATGTGGAGTTAGATGGAGAGAGAGAGTCTGAAACAGTAAACGTACAAACAGAGCAATTACAAGTTAATGGCACTGGATTATTTAAAGTATTATTTAGTGTATTATTAACATTATATTGATGTTTCTTTTGTTAATGCACTGGTGTAAAGCCAAACCCATATTTGCATGTAATGTGCAACATAATAATTCCCAAAGGGGGGTCAAACTAAATATCAGTACTACAGCTTAGGATATTGACTCCCTCTTGCCATATCTGGCACCAAATGGCCGTATTTGTATTAAAACATGCAGGCGTTTTAAATGGGTTCATCAGTCTATAAACTGACCTATCAGAGTCTCAGCTTCATGACTTCCTGTGGTGGTGCTTATCAGAGGAATGAGGTTAATTTGAACTAAGTTAATTAACTAACTTGAATTGAATGCAACTCACAGGGGGAAAGCAAAGCAGAGATGTAATTAAGTGAATTAACACATTATTTAAATTACATAGTGGTATTGTACACACAAACTAACAGCACAAAGTAGAGAATAAATGTGTAATTTATACTTTTTTGACATTTTAATTGTATTTTTCCTTCTTCAGTTGCACAGATCATGAGGTGTGCTAGATGACTGTTTTTCAGTTTATCACGTATGCAGAATTGCAGCATCGTGACATCATTGTTATCATAGGCGACATACTGGATCGTGATATTGGGTCATGAGTTGCTTGATCAAAGGGCTGGCTTAACTAACTTGAACAGATTGTTGAAGAATATCTGGTGTAAAGTAGAAACTCTGTTTTTGACCTTTCACAAAGATCACTGGAAAACAAAAAATGACTGCTGGAAAAACAAGAATTTCATCCTGCAGTGTAAAAAGTATTACTGGAACCAGGCTTAAAATGATCATGTTCATTATCAGTTTATTATTATTGCTTTGGTTTATAAACTAGGTGAAAACTTTAAACGGCTTGTTTTGTCCCAAAGATGCCTCTTTAATCCAACTGGGAAGCCAGAAGCAGAGAATATTCAACATTTCTGAGTAATAAACAATTTAAACTGTTATTTAGTTATCTAAAGAGTTGCTTTTGATACTATCAATTAGTTGGCACAGGGTAGTATGGGTAAATAGCTGCATGTTTACCAGACCTTGGCCTTTTCTAGGACTTTGAAATGAGCGCTGAACTCACCCATAAAGCCAACATATCCCACCCTACGTGTTTCACCTTGTCTGTTTGTTCTCTTTTAAGCACACATGTTGACTGTGCTATTTATATTCCAGTTGTACCTCTTCAGGATGGCCCACATTGCCACTTTAGGAGAGTTAGTACTGAGAGAGGTGCAGCCAGAAAGCTCCGTGCCAGCCTGTTTGTTGTAAAGTTCAGTTTGTGGGGTTACTCAGTTGTCCTGTGAACAGACTGAGAGGCCAGTGGCGGGGCAACGCAAGGCTGCAGTTACAAATTATTTCAGTCGGTTAGTTCCTTAGTTAATTGTTTTCTTCCATAAAATGACCAAATTTGAAAATTGTCCTCTCATGGGTGTTCACAGTAACATCAGGGTAATGCTAGTCTTGTCCAACCCACTATCCAAAAGTCAGTTTGCTCGCAAATCCCCACATTTTCAACGTTGTAAAAGGGAAATTATTCATGCTTTAGTGTACTGTATTTGGGCTTTAATGTTGTGTGAGTGGACTAATCAGTCAACAAACCATTTCTCTCCCACTTCTTGGGTCTAAATGCTCCTGCAAAGATATTTTCATTATAAATATACTGTACATACATGCGTTAGTTTGGTGCTCCTTTTGAATCTGCCTTTGATTTAAGTGTGGATAAGTTGTTTGTATTTTTGGAGGCAAAATTACATTTGTTGGTGTATATGATGTAGTTTGATCTGATTGCAAACTGTAAGTATTGAATGATTTTATACTATATTTTAATATTAGAGTTTGCCCTTTTGCATTGATAGGTACTTTTTGAATGTTTTATGCATGTAACAGTGCAACTCTTTGACCCGTCTTTCAAATACAGGCTTATTTGCAGACCACATTCCCCACTTTATGTTCTGGATTCATTCTGCGGTTGCATTTAGTGAGTGTTCAGCTGAGATCTGTGGCACCTGGCTGCAGCTCTTCAGCTGCTCTTTTCGGTTCCCTGTCACTTCACACATCACCCAGAGCTGTCATGAAAAATGGTAGAGAGTTTACACGTTAATGACCCCGTTCTTTGTAAAAGATGTGTGTTACAAACAGTATTTTTTTTTTCTTGTGTTCTGCAGCCAAGGTGGGAAAGACATCCCTGATTATGTCTCTGGTCAGTGAGGAGTTTCCCGATGAGGTATGTATGAGGAGGCGCTGTGGTCACAGCAGAAATCCTCCTGTTATCTGTTTACTGTAGCCACACATGAAGAAGACATTAGAAACTTGAGGCTTGTTTGTTTTCAGTATTTGACATCATTGTCCTCCGGCTTCCAGGTTCCTCTCCGAGCTGAAGAAATCACCATCCCAGCTGATGTCACCCCGGAGAGGGTGCCCACACACATTGTGGACTACTCAGGTATCTACACCTGTACACACAGTCTTTGAGACTGAAACAGTAGCAGTTTAGCCAAAAAAAAAAAAGAAGCCCATTCAAATCCTTAAGGAACAAGTATTGAGGAACAAGTATTGAGTGTTTAGCTGAGATCATTGGCACTTGGCTGCAGCTCTTAACCCTCTTCAGCTGCTCCTATCTGTAACCTTGGGTTTCAAGATGTAGGACATGACAAGAGTCTCCATTTTCATGAAAGGAAAACAAAGCAAGTGAATACAAGAGGTGTTGTGCAGCATGAATAAGGGCGGCTTGGCATGATTTGAAATACTGCATTAATTTTCCTTTTTGACACTTTTAGAAGCAGAGCAGTCAGATGAGCAGCTGTATCAAGAAATATCCAAGGTTGGTTTTATTATTACTGTCCTCTGGTCTTGTAGTGTTTGTACCCCATGTTTTTTTCTTATGTGTGCATCACAAGGTAATGTTGCTGTTTCTCTTCTTAGGCTAATGTTATCTGCATAGTTTATTCAGTCAACAACAAGAAGTCGATTGAAAAGGTGAGCCTGGTTTCAGTGCAGTTGATCAAATACGTATGCTTTTCATCTTAATCTGCAAAAATTAAAACGTGGCAACCTCGACAGTTTTGGTTCTGGTTGATTTAGCACTGGTTACAGCAAATTTTGTTTGCTGGGCAGAAGAACAAACTAATTTTGTTTAGCTTGACCCGCTTTTTCATCCCTTAGTGAGAAATCCTGATCAGTTTTTATGCTGAGTCTTGAGTAAAACTGAGAGGAGTTGGTACCTTGCTAAGAAGTTGGTCCAAGCTGTTGCCTGCAGCTATTCTAACAGCTGACTGTGGCTGCTCCTTCTCTTTCCATTACACTGTGCAATTTTACAAACTTACCTGTGTTTAAAAAAAAAAGCCAAAATTACAGTTATTTTACCGTCCATTTACCATCTTTGATGAACCACAGTAATTGGACTGGATATTATTTAGCACTTTTCTAATTTTACACTACAACCCACATTCATCTATTCACACACACAAAAATAATAATACTAAATAATAAATACAGTTTTACTGTAGACATACAGCGCTTTCACACACACTTGAACTGAAGGAACCAGGGATTAAACCACTGACCTGTTCTACTCCTGAACCACAACCAGCCCCACAGTATTAAATACCACAGTCACATATTGTATTTGCTGTTAAAATACAAGGAAAGTCAAAGCATGTTTCACCAGTTAAAATCTTTTAATGTGACGCTGCAGCAATAGGAAATGTTGCCACCCAGTTCATTATGCTGTTATACTGCTAATATATTACAGTACTCTTAACAGTGGGCCTCAGGCTCGGTCACCTTTGTTATTTGGTTTGCCAGGATATTTATTTAAATGAAAATCTTTGATATATGATATATGTTTATCAGACTACAGTGTTTGTCATTGTGCTTTTCTTCCCTAGGTGACGAGCCACTGGATTCCTCTCATAAATGACAGAACGGACAAGGACAGCCGGTGTGTGCTCTGCAGAACATTTTCTCACTTAACTAACTGTCTTTGGTCTTTAAAATGTCAGAAAATGGCATTAAATGTCCCTTTTTTCCTCTCTTATAAGAAGTCCAACAGCCAAAAAAAAAAAAATCATATTTAGAATAATTAAAAAAACAGAAGGCTGGAAAATCTGCAAACAGCATTTTTTTTGTTTAAAGCAATGATTAAAACACTAAATGAATGATCAGATTAGTTGCAGATTGGTTTTCTGTCGATCGACTAATTGTTGCCACTCTGTAATTAATGGGTTTACTGCAGGGTCCCATTGATTCTTGTGGGGAACAAGTCAGACCTGGTGGAGCACAGCAGCATGGAGACCATCCTGCCAATCATGAATCAGTACCAGGATATTGAAACGTGTGTAGAGGTAAAAAACTGATGCAAACACACACGCACACACACACACTCATGCATATGATTGGGTCTGTTGAGGTTCTCTTTAGAGATCCCATTCAGTTAAATGTCAAAGTTTGATGAAGCTGTTGAGAGCAATGAAACTGCAAATGAAATATGAAAGGCTGATTGAAAATCCAATCCTGGCAGAGAGTGTCACAGTGAGACTTGCTATGTGCAGGACAGATTGGCCCCCAGCTGCTCTTAGAGTGCAGTCCAGATCCTGACTCCACTTACGCTCTGAATCATGAATAGATTTATATTACCAAACCCTGTGCTCCGAGGCCACGGCCTGCTGACTGACTCACTGTGAATGTGCTGAGAGGATCGTCCGCCATGGACAGAGGGAACTGGCCCCTGTTTGCATTACTGTTTAATTCAAATTTCTCAGTCCTGCCCCTCCTGAGCTGGATTAGTTACAAGGTTAAAAGAGGGACGCGTGGAGGACGTGAGGAACGGCACATACAAAATATGCGAGCCAGTGAGTTACTTATATTTCAGGTTTAACCGTACCAGAAGTAAAAGTATCAGTAGCACAGTTGAAAAATACAGCCTTAACATTTTTGGAAAATCATACTTAAGATGGAAAAGTATGCATTTCCCCACTTAAGTCAGAATTATATTGCACTTAAATATAGAATTCCCTACTAAATGCATTCAACTTTTTGTCTGTTATTTTATTTTCTGTGTTTATTGGGGACATTGCACAATAACTTTACTGTCACAGACAAAGAGATTTATTGTGCCATATTTAACTACAAGCTAATTTCCACCTGCAGCCCTTGGGTAGGAACACACGGTAGATGATATCAAATAAGGATGCATGTCCAGGCTGGTTTAATAACACTTTGTAGGAAGTTGTTAAGTCTTTGTGGATGAGTTTGACATTTCCTGATGGTGTAAATGGTGTTTTTTTTTTTTGTTTTTTTTTGTTTGTTTTTTTGGCTTTAGTGTTGCTTCTTTCAGGTTACTCACAGTAACCTGAGCACAGTGACTCAGTGGTTAGCACTGTTGCCTTACAGTAAGGGGGTCCTGGGTTCAAACCTGTGTAGGGCCCTTCTTTGTGGAGTTTTTATGTTCTCCCTGTGTTCTGTGGGAGCTCTGGTTTCTCCCGCCATTGAAAAACATGTTTGGTTAATGCTGTCAGGATGTCAGCCCAGGATACTGTTGCAGAAGAGATTCTTAATCTCAAGAGTTTCACTTTCTCGTGAATAAAGATTTAAAAAACGCGTCCTGCTTTTTTCCTCAGTGTTCTGCCAAAAACCTGAAAAACATCTCTGAGCTGTTCTATTACGCCCAGAAGGCCGTTCTCCACCCGACAGGACCCCTGTACTGCCCAGAGGAGAAGGAGGTGAGTTTTGCACAGCAGATATTTTTGAATTTTCAGACACGGGTATCTTCATGACATGAGCATTGTCTGCACTCTGTTTTAGTTTGCTGGTTTCTCCTATTCTTGTTGCTTTGCTTACTGGGACACATAAATAGAAGAGAGACATCATTAATGTCCAGTTACACCTGTGGAAAAAGTCCATAACTGGAACTTGAAGCACCTAAATCCAATTTAACCATCACTACTTTTTCTGTCTACACCTACACTTCTCCCGCTGTGACATGTCAGTGTTTTCTGTGGTGACCACCTATAGAAGTGTAAAATTATTATACTTGATGTTAACTAGGACTAATAGATTTTTATCACTTTTAATTACATTTATTATGAAATTCTGTGTTTTCACTATTACTTACATCCATATAGTCATGGTGCTCTATCACTGCTATTTCTCACATCTCTCACTCTATTCAGTGGCACAGTGATATGTGAATGACTGAAAACCAGCTTTTTATTGCTTTACTCTTTAGACATCAGTTACTCTGTAAACTAAAATGTAAGTTGTGTGCGTGTGAAAGAAGGATTAAATGAGTAAAGCAGAGAAAATGGAGGCTGGTTTACAGCTGGTAGTTTACCTGCCGAAACAATATTTCTTTAATATGTTTTATTTTTGGTTAAACAGTTTAGTTCAGAAAAAGACAGAAAAAGTTTAGGCTTTCTCTCAGTCCAGCTGTAACTCTTGACACTAAGCCTTAATTAGCAAGCTAGAAGATGGGTCGAAATCATCATCATGCCTCATGGACTTCACATAGTGTTTGGGAAAAGTGCACTGATATTGGGTTGGTGCTTGATGCTGTCAGATGACCTGAGTGATCGTATTTCTTCTGTATTACAGCTGAAGCCTTCATGCATTAAGGCTTTAACTAGAATATTTAAAATCTCTGACCTGGACAACGACGGCATCCTTAATGACAACGAGCTCAACTTCTTTCAGGTAATGAATGATTCTTTTAAATAATTTCAGTGTCGTTTTCTTGGCTACACAAATGTGGAGGTTTTAATGATCAGCAGAACTTGGAGGACCTGATCAGCACCGATCTGTTTAGATAAGAGGACAACTATGTGTAACAGGTTTAGGGAGACAGGTTTTGACATGAAACGGTGCTCTCATTAACAACAGATGTGACATCAGAAGCATCTGAAAACTGCATTTGGGCTAATGTATAACTTGTTGTGTATGCATATAGAGAACGTGTTTCAATACACCACTGGCACCCCAGGCATTAGAGGATGTAAAGAACGTGGTCAGGAGAAACATTGTGGATGGAGTCAAAGACAACGGACTCACACTCAAAGGTCAGACACTGTCCTCTTTTCTTTCTTCTTTCCTGATTCCTGCTCTTCTTGACTTTTTGACGATTGAGTGATGTAGAACTGATAAATAATCTATCATCCACTTATTTTATTACAGGTTTCCTCTTCCTGCACACCCTCTTCATACAGCGAGGTCGACATGAGACCACATGGACCGTGCTGAGGAGGTTTGGTTACGACGATGACCTGGAGCTCACGCAGGAATACCTGTTCCCCATGTGAGTACAGACTCGCATGTTGTTTTGGAGTATTTAGTGCCCCCTGTTTTAAAGCAAAGAGGGGAAAAGGTAGATACTCAAATTGAACCTTTTATCTGCAATTTCACCAACATGTCCCTTTTTGATGATTTTTTTTTTCATTTGATACTAAATAGGTCTGAGGTCTTTGCACAGCGCAAAATATCTTTTTTATGGTGTCAGCACTGTCACTGCTGCAGAAAGAGTTTTGCGAACTTTTACAAGAGTTTTAAGGAAGTAATCATTTTAAATTAGTTAATCCCTCCGTACGTTTTGTGCAGCTTATCTGACTCCAGAGGCCCGCTCCCCGTACGCAGATCAGCATTTTTAGCTGGATTAAATCCTTCACGATAGGCCCTAATCCGCTTTTCTTTGAAACCATTGTTGGATTTGTTGTCACTGCAACTTACTTGTAAGGTCAAACCTACTCGAGAGCAAGTTTATTTAATCTAAACAAGATTAAATAACTAACTTTAAACAGTGTCTTTTCAAGAAGTTCACCCAGACATGGCTGCAGCATTTCTTTTTTTTGGAAGGAGCTGGTTATGATCGCTGCGTTAATAATGAGAAGAGCATTTTAGGTGAAGAGGATATTTAGCGATCAGCGTGATCATCACCTATATTAATAGCCTAGTGCTATAATGATTTTGTTTCACTACCCCTAACGAACTATAACGCGTGGTGTCGTTATAGTTCGACACCACAGTCGAACTATGATGTGATGACGCACAGACAGCAGGAACGTCTGGTGATCTTACATTACCTTTTTAATTTTAATCTCTGCAGCTCTAAAATGTTGCTAAACCAAACCTTTTACAAAATCCTTTCATGCATGTTTGTTCAAGGCTCTGCTCATCAGTGAAACTGTACTAATGTAGACCTCATGGAAATTGTGTTGAATTTAAGCTACAAAAGTGAGTAGGATTTTTTTGGGTATCTCACAGCAAGAAAAACAGCTGTACCTTTTCTATAGTAGCTCAAAATCTCTCATTAGGGCAAAGCTTATTTTATTCAGTTTCAGAGTGCTTTTTGTAGTGATGGTTGAGCATGAATACAGTGTCTTGTCTTGGTGCGATCATTTAGTGATAATGCTGCCTTGCTCCTCTTTTCAAAGACCTATTAATCACAGTTGAGAGCTGTCGTATCATTTGCTGTCCTTTGCTGACATGTTCTGGTTACCTTTATGACTTGAATTGAATTGGGCTCTGTCTGTTTCATTGGCAGCGATGGATCTTCTGTCAGTGCTTCAGACTTTTCTGTAAAATTAATGTTTGTGTTTCTTCTCTTTACTCCAGGATAAAGATCCCTTCAGACTGCACCACAGAACTTAATCACAATGCTTACCTCTTTCTTCAGAGTATCTTTGACAAGCATGACAAAGTGAGTGTTCACTTTTTTTTTTTTTAGCACTTTTATTTCCATATTTACTGTTAGAATTCAGCAAGGCTAACCTTTTTGTGCCCAGTTAGCTGAATTCACCTTATTTTTATATCCAAGAAAAATCCAGAGCAGTTTAAAATGATGTATGTTAATCTCGGTGCTCTTCCAGGACAGAGACTGTGCACTGTCGCCAGAGGAGGTAAAAGACTTGTTCAAAGTGTTTCCCTACATGCCCTGGGGTCCAGATGTCAACAACACAGTTTGCACTAATGACCAGGGATGGATCACATACCAGGGATACCTCTCCCAGTGGACGTGAGTGTATATTGTTACATACATACACTCACACCTGTTTTAGCTTCATGAAGCCTGAATACCTTCACGGTGGGACAGACCTCAGGGTTATAGAACAAGCTATCAGGCAAATCTCATGCAGATCTTCTTCTCACGAATTCCCCTCTATTTCTTTTGGTAGGTTAACAACATATCTAGATGTGCAGCGTAGTTTGGAGTACTTGGGTTACCTCGGCTACTCCATCATCTATGAGCAGGAATCCCAGGCAGCTGCAATTACAGGTAAAGGATCATAATTTCATTCAACCAAATGCTGATGACTAACAAAACATGTAGTAAATAATAATAATGATCACTTACAGTATTGGTTTTGTTTTTACTCGGTTATATTACCATTGTTTATGTATATTCTTGGCTAAAAAAATGTGTGTTCCCTGTTCCTTCAGTGACCCGTAATAAGCGCATTGATCTGCAGAAGAAACAGACCCAGCGAAGCGTCTTCCGCTGCAATGTGTTAGGGGCACGGGGCAGCGGGAAGAGCAGCTTCCTCCAAGCGTTTCTTGGCAGGAATCTGCAGGTCAGTGGAAATCATTAATGTAAAACCAGTTAAACATTATGAAACATGCAAATGCTGCAGCCGGCACATCTGTTCTAGCCATGTACCAAGTTAGGTGGGATGTAATAAGTAGAAACCGACCAATATAGGATTTTTAAGACGGAGACCGATATTTGGTGATTCAGTATTGCGATATATTAGACAATATATTTTTTTTGTTTCAGACACACGAAACACAAACAGATTTCCCTAACATTTGTTATGTGTGTTATGTCTGCTCCGATCAGCTGGTTGTTGTTTGTGGCATTCCCAACAGTGTGTTGCCAACAGGGAAGGGCTATCCCAGCTGTCATGGGGCAAAAGGCGGGGTACACTCTGGACAGGTTGCCAGTCTGTTGCAGGGTTAACACAGAGAGACAGACAACCATTCATGCTCAGATTCACATTGATTGCCAATTAACCTAACCCATGCATGTCTTTGAACTGTGGGAAGAAGCTGGAGTACCTGGCGAAAACAACCCCTACACAGAAAAGCCCCAGACGGCCAGTGGATTCAAACCCAGGACCTTATTGCTGTGAGGCGACAGTGCTAACCACTGCACCGCTCTGGCGCTGTAGAAATAATAATTAGGCCCTATTATCTTTCAATAAAATGCTTATCTTTCCACTGCCAGTGTTCAGGACAGAGTAGTAGAAGTTTTGCAATAATAATAATGATAACGATAATAGGGTTTCCTGCAGTTTTATACTCCTTGGGCCCCAAATAATTTGTCTGCAAACCTTTCTCATTGAGGTTATGTAGTTCTGCATAAATAAAAACGCTTACATAAAAAAAGTAAAATAACACTACGCAAATACCTCACACAATAAACATACATTAAATGAGGAAAAAATATAAATGCACTAAATCACAAAAAGGCCTTTTTTAAAAAAGTAAACAAAAGAAAAAATAAATAAATAAAATAATAGTCATGACTGGTGATACTGACTTTGTTTATTTTCCACCACAGCGGCAGAGGCGGATTAGAGAAGAGCACAAGTCCTTCTATGCCATCAGCACGACTTATGTTTATGGTCAGGAGAAGTACCTGCTGGTAAGAACCGTTTACTCTGAGGAGTTATCAGCTGCTCATTGGATTACTGTTACATAATCTGAGTGTATTACTGAGTTTCAGCATTACAAATGTTAATCCCTCCATCTGCACACTCTGTTGCTCTCTGTCTGCTCACTACTAGCTCCACGAGGTGATGCCAGACTTTGACTTCCTGTCAGAGGCGGACTTAGCCTGCGATGTGGTCTGCCTGGTGTATGACGTCAATAATCCCCGCTCATTTGAATACTGTGCAAAAGTGTACAAGGTGGGTAAACTGAGGGTGTTTCCGAATATTTTCTCAGGCCCGTATTTAAAGTCTAACTAGCGACACTGGATGCTTGCGATTGGCAGCAATACTTCATAGACAGCAAGACGCCGTGTGTGGTGATAGCTGCCAAGTCGGACCTGCACGAGGTGCGGCAGCACCACAGCCTCTCACCGCATGAGTTCTGTCGCAAGCACAAGCTCCACCCGCCCCAGCCTTTCACGTGCAACTCGAGCGACGCACCCAACAAAGACATCTACACTAGACTCACCACCATGGCCATGTATCCGTGAGTATTAAAATTCAGCTACACCCCCTCCTGCTTCTTTCCCACTTGTGCTGCTTTTACCGCTCTCCTGGGTGAATGTGTGAGGACAAGAAGAGACATTTAACCCTTAGTGATGATAGAAAAATGTGTACCAGCCACCATCCGTGTGTTGTGTAGCATTGAAACGTGTTATTGCTGCTATACAAGTACAATTTTGACCTTAGCCGGATGAATTTTGTGATAAGCTGGCCACACCAGTCAGTACATGAAGACGTGAGTATCCTGACCCAAAACAATTGAAATATGCAATAATGCATGTCCTTCTCTGAAATTTGCTGCAGTCAGTCCTATCATTTATGGGCCCTGCAGGGTGTCCTAACTCCTCAAATCTCTCAGATTGGATTTCAGTAGATTAATTAGCACAAAAGGGATGTGCCTATTAAATCTAATTGTAGCTGCTCACAAATCCTATTGCCTAAATTCTGAATTCATTGGATCTGCTGTGCTATACAGTGTTAGTTTGAGTAGATTTACACAGAAGTGCTTACTGAAAGGCGGGTTCCTGCTGAGGCTCAACAAAGAGTAAACAGCTCTGGTGATTAATAGTTAATTGTGGCTCAAACAGTTATTAGATGATGCAGAAACTAGCTGTTTGAGCTTTAAACTCAGTGCTGTCCTGAGGTGCTTTTTACATTGTGCCACTGTGTGCTTTATGGTAACGGTTTGTCAGAATCAGACTTCAAATACATTTCCACAAAGCTGCCCAGATCTTCACTGTTTAAAGTAAATGACAAATTAATTGTCACACTAAGAAACATGCTGGCTAAGATGCTGTGTCAAATCAGCTGGCTCCCATCACTCCAGCATCATTTGCTTCTAAAGGTATTTAACAGTTACATTTTAATGGGGAGCAGGTTCAGGACTAAACCTCCCATCAATGAAGCTCCAGATATTTTTTTTTTCGGCAAATGGAAACCACTGTGTTTCCAACAGGTTACTGCGGTCTCTAAAAACTCTTTTATTTTATAAGCCATATTTTGCTCTTTTTGTTGTTTCTTAAACTGATTTTAGTTTGTTGGAGAAAATCAGAAATGTTTGAGTAATCAAAGACAAAAAGTAAATGGATTAATTAATTAGTCAGCTTCAGGACTGTTTTAGTTTTGAATGTTACCTTCTGTTTTGTGGTTTTCCTCTCTTTCCTTTCTTTTTGTGTTTATTCTCCTCATTCTCCTTGGATAAAAGTAAGAGTTGGAGATAACCAGCAGCAGTGGTCCTGCTTTGATGTAGCTTAGTGGTTAAACAAAGTTAACTGCTTTTCATCTGCCAGGCTCTGGTCCACCCCCATGTGAATGTGTGTAGATTTATGTGTGTTGTGTTGGTGTGGTGGTGAATTTTTGTGTGTCTTTCTGCAGCCACGCCCGTCTCCGCTGCATGTGTGCCTGCAACAGGTGCACATATTGCCTGTGTCAGAACCTCCTCAAGTTGGAGCTGCTGCGCAGCATTAAGGCCCAACTCTGCACGGTCATTTTCAACAGGTTCATACACAAAATAAACATATAGTGTTTTAACATAAACTCATTCCTCCTCCTCTGTTTCCAATCCTGGGGCTGGGCCCCCAGGATGGGACACAGAGAGGCTCCTTTTTTACCCAAGCTCACTAACACTGGTGGTAGTGACAGGTCCTCTGCTTTCCTTCAGTGCTCGCCATTGGTCAGGTTTACACTGCATATCCACTGTAAGGAGAAGGGAATAAAATGGTAATAGTGGCAGCTTTCCCAAAAGGTGTTGTTGCAGAAAATTATGGACATCCAACACAAATTATTGGTTTTATTTTCCACTGTTGGCTCATAACTGTTGCCTATGGAAAGCACCCGCAGCAGGTGGGAAACTGTTCTGCTCGGCTAGGTAAGAGCTGGCAAAGTGGCGTGTAGCAGCATAGTTTAAAAAAAAGAAAAACTCTCTGAATCCTATCGCCCAGAGGTCATTGTTTCAGCTGAGATTAATCTTGTGGAATGAGAAAAATGGAGTTTGTGTTGCTGATGAGTTTTAAATATTCTGCACAATTTGGAAAAACTAAAAATGTGCTCTTCAGACTTTCTTAGGCAGGTCGTCAGGAGTGCATGGAGTTACCAACTCTAACAAATACACAAATAAAAGCTTTTTTTTGTACTCTACAGTCTGAATTTTCTCATCAAACTATGAAGGTCAAGTTATCTCTGTCTGCTGCAGATAGGTTCTGATGCAGCATATAATCTACTTCACATGTCCGTATTCCTGAATCTAAGTTAATCTAAAATTTAAATGTAGAATTTAATTTAATATAGCGGATTTTCAAATGTCATTTGATACACTATTAAATTTCATTTACTTTAATTTCATTCATCCTTCATATTGATTTTGTGTTGGGTTCTCCCCCCCCCCCATATTCACTGACGCAGGC
>VUQI01040968.1:0-15414 GCA_015106735.1 Paratilapia polleni | reverse complement strand
AGACATTTTGGACAATTTCATGCTCCCAACTTTGTGGGAACAGTTTGGGGATGGCCCCTTCCTGTTCCAACATGACTGAGCACCAGTGCACAAAGCAAGGTCCATAAAGACATGGATGAGCGAGTTTGGTGTGGAAGAACTTGACTGGCCTGCACAGAGTCCTGACCTCAACCCGACAGAACACCTTTGGGATGAATTAGAGCAGAGACTGCGAGCCAGGCCTTCTCGTCCAACATCAGTGTCTGACCTCACAAATGCACTTCTGGAACAACGGTCAAAAATTCCCATAAACACACTCCTAAACCTTGTGGAAAGCCTTCCCAGAAGAGTTGAAGCTGTTATAGCTGCAAAGGGTGGGCCGACATCATATTAAACCCTATGGATTAAGAATGGGATGTCACTCAAGTTCATATGCATGTGAAGGCAGACGAGTGAATACTTTTGGCAATATAGTGTATGTTCAAGGGAGAGTTCTTTCTTGAACAGATTCTTTTTATACACATTGACTTGGAAGTCATTGATAAAGATTATTAAAGAAAGATTACAGTAATCTTATACTTATTATATTAAATAGTAACCAGAAGATTATACATGTTGTTACTCTTTGGTAATTTGAAGCCTAAACATAAGCTTCAAATACAACTCCCTGGCTTTGTGAGTAAATAAATAACCTGAAGAGCTCTACCAAGCACCATTACATTCATAATCCCAAATAGACTCCCCAAAATCAGCTTGGCAAAGATGTGAGCTGTGGAATCATTGTTTGGGACTTACAGGGGCCCATATAACCAGGTGATAAATGTCCTAGAGTCTTTTTCACAAGTGCATTGGGGGAGAGCCCGCTGGGGTTTATCTTCATAGCAGAAGTCATAAATCTGGCTTAATCCTTATAATAGATAAAATAACTATAAATAATAAATATTGGGTGTTTCCTGTGGCTTTATCCTAATATGAACTTGTCTAGATGGTGATGATCACATGTCCAAGTTTCCAGTCAATTCAAAGCAGTCAGGAGGTGTTGGATGGTAAATTTAGAAAACTAGTGCATTGCCTGCTGCTCAGACATACTCTGTTGTTGTGATTCAGTCCTGTTTATGCTGACTTTACATCCTCATCTTGGATCCTTAGGTATGTTCGCATTAGCAGGTAGATGTCAATTTGTGCTTATGAAGCTTTACTGTGCATCAGAACAATATCATGAATGGACTGGTTCATATGTTCCCTAGTTTAGCTGATGATTGACTGTTTGGGGCCATCTTTGCCATTACAGACTTCTCCAGCAGATTTCTATTCAGGATTCTTTGAGTGGCATGTCTCTGTATAATGTCTCTGATCTAACCACTGTCTAACAAACACTGTTAGTGTTGCTATACAGCAGTAATTGAAGATTAGAATCTGTTGTCACAGGTCATCCCACAACATACATTTGCCTTTGATGAGGCCAAGCAACAAGGGCAACGGTCTCCCTCTACTGATTGCCTAGCAACAGACCCCCTGGGGTGCCCAGCAATACACCTGCAAAGTTACAAGCAGGACAGATGACAGGTTGCTGAGATAACTGAAGAAAAGATGGAATTACAGAGACTTCTTAAGTTCATATTTTGGCAGAACTGTCAAAGATTTTTGCTGTTAGCAAAAGCTGTGCCCGTTTTCCCTGCTAAGCCTGCCATACACAAAACAACATGTGTTTACTGTGTTCAGTGGCACTGAGTAAGCCCGACATTCAAAATTGTTCCCTTTTTCACATATGAGTTTCTGCATTTGTATGCAGACTTAAAGCTACAGAAGAAATAGGTTTGAGAGTGAAATAAGCAGCTTTACAAGAAGGGTTAACTGAAATACAACAACAAGGAAAATGGGACTGAAATTAAATAGAAATGTTTTAAAAGTCTCAGTTCCACCCCCTGACTTTTTTGGGTGCCCCCTCTTACAGTCCTCATAATATGCGTATGTTTGAGTCAGACAGCATCTGACTGTTAGAGTGAAAGGATGTTTCTGTGTCTGTGTGTGACCTGTGCGATGACCGCACCTCTGCAAACACAGTAATTACACTGATTCCTGTGAGAGGGGTGTTTTGTCTCCTACCATGTTTGGTTTTCTGGAGCATCTGCCAACAAAATGAGAAAGAAAATGGTATTTGCTCCAAAAAAATTAGAGAAACAAATATTGGGTGTCATGATGATGGCATGAATGAGGAAAGATCTACTAGCCTTGCCAAGACCCAGTGCTGAACTAAGGATATGGAAATAATATGAATGTGCTGTTAAAACATTTCATCAGCGCCTCTGTTAGTGTTAATTAATGTAAGCCGTTCACACATTGCATCAGCAGTTAATGTAGGAAAGGCTAATCAGTACGCACAGAGCAAAGTATTTTAATGTGGAAAACTGAATGTAGTCATTTAGTAATAAATCCAGCTTGCAGAAGTAACCAGTCAACAAAGTGAAAGAGGAATTTTGTCCTTTCAGATGTAATTTGTCAACGTTTTTTATTTTTTTTAATCCAGTGGATCTAACGCAGTCGTGATTGAAAACTGGGTTAAAATTGTGCTTACCAGTTTAGATTCATAGCTTGTCCAGTGTCCCACTGGGGCAACGACAGTTATCTCTTTCCACTCTGATAGTCGGCTGAGAACATAAACATAAAATTTACTTGTCTCCGGCACAGTGGTGTGTGCACAGTGCAGAACTGTGTATGTTAAATGTGTGCATTGCTGGTGCATGCCAGAGCCGTGACTGTGAGGCGTTTGATTTTTGAATCGCGTCCAAAAGAATTTAACCACTTTGCAGAGAGAGAGGGAAAGAGAAAAAAAAACACAGTGAGTGGAGAGAAAGACATGAGACAACTGGTCTGAGCTGCCACTCAAACCCTGGCAGCAGAATTTATGAGCTTTGCTTGTGGTGCATACCTGCAGTATGTCCTCCACTCCTGACCATACATAGAATCAGGCGCAATCGGGCAGCTATGATATAAATACTGAGTTGAGACATTTTGGCAGCTGGAACTGTGACCTAAATGCTCAAACTATGAGCAGTGCTGATGGCTGTTTCTTAGAAGCAAAAGGCAAAATAAAACTAATGAAGTTAGTGTAATCTTTTTATAGACTATCGGAGCTGTCTGCCCGGCTGTGCCATTAATAAAAATTGCGACAGAATGCCTTTGTTCCTTTAGTTTTACTTACAGTGTGGTCATGGAGATGCTTTGCTGCTATTAGTTTTATTGTTTGGTTTCTTGGAGCAACTTTTGACTGTGTTTCATGGATAAAAATATAGATCTAGCTAGATTTTAAAGGTGTATCGTAGAGCGAAAACTCACATTTACAGACAGTCACGGTTCAGACATAT
This sequence comes from Paratilapia polleni, assembly GCA_015106735.1. NCBI lineage: Eukaryota > Metazoa > Chordata > Actinopteri > Cichliformes > Cichlidae > Paratilapia > Paratilapia polleni. Next base: position 12,070 of record VUQI01040968.1, on the reverse strand, counting down.
GGGACATGATCTTGAGCTGTGGCCCAACTGCAAGTTTATTGAGTACACCTTGCTAAATATAATGCAGTATAAAAAGCAGTCCAGCAAAAAATCATATTGTCATTAAGGTTAGAAGGTCTAGTTAATGACTGCGGGGAACAGAGATGGGTTGGCAAAAACCACAGGGTGAAAGGCTGGGTTTTAAGCACACAGAACTAATTCCCTAACTGTACACAGGTGAAACTAGGGTGCACACACGGTCAAATAGCCAATTTTGTTTAGGGAGTTTTCTAACTGAGTGAAATGACCTGGAAATACACTATAAGTTATCAGTCCCATTGGTACAGGTGTATAAAATCAAGCCATGCAGGCCATGCAGTCTGCCTTTACAAACATTTATGAAAGAAAGGGTCATTCTGAAGAGCTCATTGAATTTCAGTAATAGGATCCCACCGCTGCAACAAGTCCCTTTGTGAAATTTCCACCACAAAGTGGCAGGCCTCATAAAGTTACAGAGCGGGGTCGCCAAGTGCTGAGGTGCATAGTACATAAAAGTCTCCAACGCTCTGCTGACTCAGTAACTGCAGAGCCCCAAACCGCCTCTGGCATTAATATCAGCACAAAAACTGTGCACCGGGAGCTTCATGACATGGATTTCTATGACTCAGCAGCTCCTGTAGGTATGTAGGTGGCTCAGTATTTTTGACCATATAGTGTATCTGACTGGCAGCCATAATAAGAGCTGTTTGAATTCTAAGGAAAGGTGCTTCAGTACTTCCTTTAATAACTCCTTTAGCACAGGATACACTGGACCATCCTTTGTGAAAGGAAAAGCAAATAATGCTGTCCCATAATTTATAGTGAAGCGCTATCTGACAAACAATCAACATAACAGACAAGTGACACAGATAATGTAAATATTAACTAACAATGTGTTTTCCATTTCGCCTGCTGATATGTTTTGAACTTTCAGTCGCAGGCTGTTAATTATGAACATTACAGTGCTGTAATGAAATCAGCTTCTCATCAAGGTGTTATACCTCTTGTGAAGAATGAAATATCTATAAATAAAGACAGTGAGCCATATTATAATGAATATAAGGTTAACCATAATTCAGTTTACATTAGTTATGTCTGTTGCTGTGTCTGTTGCTGTGTTGCCACAGCAAAAGGTGGACCCACAAAACAGACTCGGGCGACAGTAGATAAGTTTACAATGTTTGTTTAACAGGATTTTGATTTTCAGGTAAGTGATTGGTTAGGATGATGAACTGCCCCAGGGCGCTTTAGATCAGAAGTTTCCATGGATTTGGAGGGAGTGTGTGGGTGGCTGGCGTTTTCCTGAGAGCGATGGCGGAGAGCAGGTGGAGAATGGGCAGGCAGGTGAACAGGTAAGACCTTCCTTCCACAGGCTACAGAGAGCAGGCGACTGAGCAGGTAATTGCAACTGGAGGTTTCTACTGGAAGCAGGTGAGTGTTCATCCAAGACAACGGAGATCCAACAAGGAGGGTTTGCGAGCAACTGAGAGAGACAAGAAGAGATCGGGGTAAAACGTCTACAAACAACAGGTAACTCAGGCAGCCTAAGGTTCACCATAGAGATGACAACAATCTGGCAGAGAACTGTCGCCACTTTCAGCCTTGACATACACATGCTCTGATTGCCAAATTCAGGACAGGTGCAGGAAGGACGGCTCACCAGGAATAATATCATTAATAATTTGCCTTCAGTCACAGAAGGCCTTAATAAAGGCAAGAAGATTAAATACGAGTGGACAGGATGACCAATCATAATGTGACAAATTTTTCATTTCACTTTATAGATTATTTATTCCTGCTTATTTAAATGACAAACTTTGTATTAGAGTGTTGTTTTTCACCAGTGTTTCTCTTTTAAAGTGGATAAGAACACATGGGGTAAAGTTTCTAAGATGAGGTTTTTTTAGTCCATCTTTGGGACATTGTAGTTTCAACACAGCAGACCCACATCAACTACATCCGCTGTCACATTATTAAGGAGCCTTGTCCAAGTGCAGTCAGTTTCTCTGCACACCAGGCTTCTCTTTTCCTAGCTTTGAACTGATAAGCATACATTATTACAACAAATAATAAGTCATTATCAACAAAGAGGTTCACACAAGTTTAACCACACTCTTCAGAAATACATATACAGCTGGATATGACCCAGCTGTTGGCACTTGATTAAACATTTAAGCTTTTCTGCAGCAATCATTGATCATGTGGGTCTATAAATGTGCTCCATATTTACTCTATGAGTAATTATTAAATCGCTGGAGGCTTGAAGTTGTCTTTTTTGTGTGTTCAGAGATAGAGGTTCATTATCTGCAGAGGTCTCTGCAGACCTCAAACCAAAAACATGACTTCACTGTACTGTGGGAAATGTCCGGTGTACTACTTCTATCGCTCTTTAATTCAATCATGTCGCTGTAATGATAGAAATTCACAAGGAGGTCGTTAGGACTCCCATAAACTCTTAAAGGCACATTCCCACAAAAATTTTAAAAAGGGGGCTGAAATATTTGAATGTTGCTCTTTTTGCTGAGAGCAAAACAGATCGGTTTGGACATATTCTTGCTGCAGCTGAAAATGTTTCCATAAAACTCACTGTGCAGGATCTGCTCAGCACCAAACTGCAGACAGACACATTAAATAATTAGTTGGTGAACATAGTCAAGCATATAGAAGCTGAACAGCCAAATATTTCCCTAAAGACACAGCTACAAGACAGTGAATGTATGACTGAAATGCCATATCTACTTAAATGGCTATAATATGGCAAAGTTGTGTTTACATGCCGTTTCTGCTGCCCACAAGGGAACAATAAAACCAGTTTTGGCAGGTTTAAATAATGTTAATTAAAATACACTAATGGCCATCAACCTTTGGAACATCTGACAATCTGAAACCATTCACTGTTTTCATTTCCATAGATATTTTACTTTGTAGTTTACAACTGTTGCAGTGATTTCTGACCTTTAAGGCAGCATTTAAAGTTGAGCAACATCCTCAGGTTCTTGAATTGGTAGACACACCCAACTTAACTTAAAAATGCTGCACACATTGACCCGAAACACTGCTGCTGACTTCGTCATACCACCTTTGACAAAACAACAGTAAAAAGAAGACAAAAGTTTATGATCAAGCACAAGACAGGACAACAGACAACTGAACTGAATGGATTTATTATCAAAGTTGGCCTGCAGTAGATTGCTGGGAGAAGGCTTCTTAAACCCTATCAAACTGTTCGACCCTGAGTTGCAAATATGAACCACATTGCCAGGATGACATCTTATAGCAGAGGGGTTTACAATAACATGCTCTGCCATTCTTAGGAGTATGACACAGAGCTCAAACAGGAACACCTCCTGTCTTTCTTCCATAGTTACCTGCAAAGATATTGCCTGCATTAAACCTTAGAGTCCCATTATGAAGTGCAGACAGGGCCAACTGTTTGACGCTCTATTTAACGGGAGTATTCTCTTACAACATGCACTGTACAAGGTCAGGGGGCTGGCAGCGGAGACAGGAGGAGGTGATGTCACTGGCCGGGGAATATCTGAATCCCTCCCAACTGGAAGTTTAATTTGCAGCACATTAGCCAAAGTGATACCATATTGTTACCTATGACCTACTCTAATATTTAATGTGTGTTTGTGGTATGACATATGGCACTGAACATGGCTCGGGTGTCCGCACCGGCAAGGTGACATAGCTCAGCAGCCTCAGTGTCACACCAACTCTGATTTTTTAAGTTTGACCACAAACTCTATGAAACTCATGTGATTTTTGTATGCTGTTGGCCTATGACATGTCAACATCTGCATATGAAGACAGTTAAAGAGAGAGCGACATAAGTGCAGAGACACCCCTGTACCATATTGATACTTAAAAAAACATGAACATTTGAACAATTGAGAGGTGACAGAACATTAAAGGGGAATTTGTGTTACGTGATAAGCAGCTTACACCTCTACATTAGATTCTTTTTCTGCTACAGCTGTATATTCAGTAATCATATCTGTCTAAACTGCAGGTTTGTACCCAAAAAGAAATGCTGTTTTGTCTTTAGTTACAAGGTGACTGCAGGCTGGATAGAAGAAGGTTTTCAGAAATTGCAGATTTTATGCATCTTGCATAAAATCTGATTTGATTTGATTTGATGCATCAAATCACAACAACAGTCGCCTCAAGGAGCTGAATAAATAAATAAATGAAGCTCTCCAGAAATAGAGAGTAGCAACAGCTACCAAACACACATGGTAGCAGGACCCCTTGACAGTGGTAGCCTCACCCAGTCAAACCACAAAAACTTCTTAACAATGGCTCAAGAACATGACAAAGAGCCCTGGGCAATGACCTGGCCTCCAAACTCCCTTCTCTCAATCCAATCAGGCATCCACGGAGGCCCACCCTGATATCCACAGGCCCCGAAGGATCCACAGGTAATTTCATGACATCTGATGCAAAATCTCTGCACACCTGATATACCTGATGAAGGTCAGATGCACTGAAACGTTGCAGTTTAATACAGATATCATCAGTAAGCAAGAGAGTGTGCAGGAGTCGCATTAATTGCTTTGATGAGGGCACCCTGCACAATATAATAATGATCCATGGTATCTATGCAAATCACTTTCAAAGAACTCATTCTCCATTACAGTCGCTTAGGAAAGTTTGCTTGTACTAATGGTTGTGACTGTGGCACCTTTACTGAGCATTTCTACATTGTAGCATTATGTCTTTAAAGTAACTTCTAACTTGGTGGAAGCTGAAAGGATCTGAAGACACATTTCTTGTTTTTGAAAGTCTCCTGCTACGAATGCATGATAACAGATAAGAAACTGTAGCGCTGGAAGCAAATTATATTAAAATGCTCTTTATGTATCGCATTCATATCTAAATATTCAGAGATGGCCCATTACTAAGAATGTGATATATTCTCTCATCTTCTCATGTTTTTTGTCTTTAGAGAGAGAGAAAGACAAAGAGCATAACTCCCTTCTCATTGTTTGATTCAGAAGTGATGGATGTTATTTTTGTAAATACTGAATGATTTATGTCCCTCTCCCCAAGGACCCACAACTCCATGTTGATGTAATAGAATCACGTGTGCCTGGGCATAGACGGAGGCCTGTGCACACCAGCACAAACAGACCACAGCCACTCATTTACTCACATGCAAAACATGAAATAAATGCTCACTGTGAATTATTTTCATTAGCCGTGACAACAAATGTTGTTAGAGGCAGGACGTTTGGGATAATAAATACAGTTTGTACCACTGTGTGTGACAGAAGTGTGGTGTGAAGGAAAAGGCAGCATGTCATGTGTTGTGACAGTGTCAATCTGTCAGGGAGTGACAGTCAAAATGCTCACCTCTGACTTGAGGTAGGAGTCATCGTGCATGTGAACCAAGAGCTTTTTAAGCATGCATAAATATTAAAATCTTACAGTGTGGAAACCCCATTGATGTGATGGTTACCAGTGTGAACAGACTGAGCCATTGTAAAAGTTTTTACTAATATTTAACTCTTTTAAATCTACCCGTAGTCTCCGAGTAATAATTCAAGGACTCTTTAGTGTGTCTGCCTTGTTTTCCCCATTTACTGCATCAATGTAGCATTTCACTCCTGTAACTTTGTTATACTCAGGACTGACATTTATAAAAGAGATCAAAATTACTGCAGCAAAACCACCAATACAACTTTACCCACAATGCAACTCAACCAAAGAGCGTTTGGTGTAGAATTTCACAACAGGACCAGCTGATCTTAATGACTCACTGTGAACATCAGTTTATTTAAACTGCAGAAAGACTACAGTCCTGTTAGTGTCACATACAAAAGCAGGCAAGTTTTGATCCTTGAAATTTGAGATAAATAATTTCTGCAGGTAGGCCATATAAATGCTGTATACTGTAGAAAGCCTAAAAGTGATATATTGGTATAATCAAACCTGAACCACCAAGCAATACTTTGCAAACACGTTGCTGTTAGCTGTGAGGCTTTGTAAACTTTGTGCAGACAGCATGCCACATGCCACTGCTCATTGTCTCTGAATTTTCAGTATCTAAGGTTAAACTAACACCATGACAGTAATGAGGGGAACAAAAAGATAAAAGTGCACAGACTGTCAGAAACAGACCATCTCTGTGTATTCATGCCGCCACTCTGCTTAGATTTTAGCTGCAAACCTAAAGGGCAACACTTTCATTAACCCTGCAGTCAATCTACCATGAAAACAAACACATTAGCCCGCCTCCGTGTGACTCACTGCCGCTTGCACATCGACCACAAATGTTAGCACTGCTGAGCTTTTTCCTGTGCACCATGCCTCACCCTTCCTCAGTTGTTGCTGCCAGTGGGGTGCTATCACACCTTAAACTTTTAACCCCCAGGGCTGGAAGCTGAATGAGGCAGAGAGACTGATTGACACCATCATTTCCACAGCCTGCACAAAGTGGTGGAATCAATGCGTTCATCAGCCAAATCAAAGCGAAGAAAGAAGATATGTCAATCAAGAATGCATCATTAAACGTGTCGATTGCACATGTTTTTGTGCATATTTTTCTAGATGACGAGAGCTCAGTCCAACTATTTAATTTGCAATGAATAAAATCCTTTCCTCAATACAACATAATGGGGCAAATAATTTGAAAGGTTAAATCACTAGTGTATGATCTGTGAGCTCTTTTCTGACTAAACCGATTGTTAATATAGTAGTTTATAGCCACGTTAAGGAGATTTTTTCACTTAGTTTCCTACTGGGTTGACCTTCCTTTCAGGTGCATGCAAATCTCACATTCTGGACCACAATTTGCCAACACTAAAGGCCTCAGTATGTTTTAAATGTTAAAAATGCTTGTGCAGATTTGTCAGGGAGAGCAAGGTGTGCAGAGGTTTGGCACTGGGTCTGTCTTTGGCTGTTTTTAACTTTGACTAAATAATGGCTCCTCCTAATGCCTACTTGTGTCTCTTTTTGTGTCTAAAAACAGGTTTAACACCATGGATACCATCAAGGAGAAGCTAAACAAATGTATATGGGCTTATCTCAAGTCAAATAAAGTGAAACTATCAAGAAGTACAAAAGGCACAGAGTTGGAAAGAGATCTAGATGAGGCTCCGGGAGAGGTAACGATTTCAGGCTGTTCATCTCTTCTTCAGTTACTGCCAGTCAGGAGAGACACATTTATAGGACACATCATACAACAACGTTTGTTTCAAACAAACCTTCTTAAACCTTTATCCCACTGATAGCTCTGACCTTAACTGTCGATAACATATTATATATAAAAGCTACTTTCATCTGCTCCCTTGTCACATGGGGTTGCCACAGCAGGTAGCTCTGTATGAGTATGAGTTTTACGCCAGATGCCCTTCCTGACACAACCCGAAGGGATTTTGTGTCTCCAGCAGGAAACACAAATCCCCTTATTTATAAAACACCTAAATGTCAACTAGCGAATTGAGATTTGTTTAGTTTTGTTATGTATGGATTTAAAGTACTGCCAACTTCAGGCCAATACTCCCCAGTGATATATAGATTCTTCCATCTCATTGTATGCAAGCCTAAATGAAGCACTTCTTGCCTGTTTACAATTGGTGGAAACACAGCAGCCAGTTAAGATTTTATTGGTTATTTTTAAATCATAATATGGTATTGCTCTGATTTCTGTCTTATAGCTTTTAATCCTTTATTCAGACCCTTCAGGTCAGTTAAAGGTTCTGCAGCCCATGTACAGGTCCTAAGGGCTGATCCTAATTCAGTGATAGGCCCTGTCAAAGTCATAGACAAACACTCTGACTAAATAGTCTATAGAAAAATGTTATATCTGGGGACTAATAACTTACACTGGAAGATGTAGGCTAACATTATTCCAGCATGGTACTCTGGTAATATAAAACGTGCTGATTAAGAGGTCACTGTGTTATCATAGAAAACATACATGTGTAATCACAGAGTGTATGTGCTATCAGGCCTGTCTTATATCACAGCAGCAGAGCTTTCACATGATTCAGAGCTGATAAAACAACCATGTCAGTTCTCATACATGAAAACACTGGCTGCATTTTCACTTAGGTATGTATGTGATTATCTTTAGGTAAATATTTTAATACGGCCATTGATACTATGCGATTTTCTCTTGTAGGCTCAGCATAGGCTACATGAGGCTCACCCATAAATTTAATAGGAGTTTGAGTTGTTATTCCATTTTATTTCTTTTTTTACATCGTAAAGGTGCAATTAAACAGACATATTCTTTTGATTCACTGTGGTGACACCTTAAATTTGACCGACATTCCTCAACATCAGTTTAGCTCGTGTTATTTAGCAGACAACAAATTCAGCAGGGAAAGCATGAAAACAGTTGGTATTATGTGAATTGTCTCAGTGTTCTTGTATGAAGGAGACTAAAGTTGGCTAATGCTGTCATTCTGGCAGAGGTAAACCAATGCTGTACTGCCTTAAATGGGAAACAGAGACCCAGACTTGTGCTTTACTACAACATGGCTCTGATTAAGACCAGATTGGTCTGCCTGTGGTTGGTACTGAGCCACGGCCAATGCTCAGGGACGAGACTGTTAACAATGCGGTATGAATGCATGGATGTTAATCTCTCCTGTTTCAGGCATTATATGTGCTTACAGGTGATGCAGGAGGACTTGTATCAATGCCATATGGCTGGTTAGTATGTTGGTAATTTTGCACACCTTTAACAGTCGGGGATAAAGAAATCAATATCATAAAAATTAAATGACTGCCGACTAGTGATGATTTTCCATTATGTGGATTTTTTCTTTTTTTTTTCATTATTAGACTGTCCTTCTTCCACTGTGATTTTCTTCACATTACTGTTATGATTTTATTTTTGTATTTCTTGCTATCCCTTACTAAGCTGATGCTTGACTGGCAACAAAGAAAATAACTGCGAAAAGCTTTCTGACCTTTCAGAGGAACTGACAGAGACAGTAATCAAAGCACACGAGTGGTCATATTCACACCTTGGAGATACGTAATAGACACAGTTGTGAACAAGGATGTGTCTCCGATGTCAAGTTGTGATCTGATCACACAGGATGCATTTTAAAACTGTAAACAAGTGTGAACAGGGTCATAAGGGTGGGTAACATTTGATGTTTTGTACTGTTGATCATCTCCTTTCTTTTTCAGGATGCCATCTTGACAAAGTCCATCATTTATCCTCTGGGGTCCTGTTTAATGAACTAAGCTTCATCAGTTGGTGTGAAAAGCTTCATCTATCCATTCTTTTCCTAACTGTTTATCCATCTTACACTTGAGGGGAAGCTGGAGCCTATTTCAGCTATCCTGCAATAAATGTTTTTGTTATTTTGTCTTTATTCCCTCTAATTTTTACCATCCAGTTTCTTAAATAAGAACATATCTCTTCTCTTCTCTTCTCTCTCGGTGTTGAGATTCTTCATCTTTTCTCTGCTACCCTCTTGTGGATAAAAGGAACATTTCAGTTGTATTGGAAAAAGGCAGACTGAGAAAGCAAACAGATCTGTAAACACTTACTTCAGTTCAATTCAATTAACTTTTATTTATATAGCGCCAAATAACAACAACAGTCGCCTCAAGGGCGCTTTATATTTTAGGGTAAAGACTCTACAATATTAGAGAGAAAACCGTCAGACGACCCCCTATGAGCAAGCACTTGGCGAGAGTGGGAAGGAAAAACTCCTTTTTAACAGGAATAAACCTCCAGCAGAACCAGGCTCAGGGAGGGGCAGCCATCTGCCATGACCAGTTGGAGGTGAAGAGAGCAGAGGGAGACAGGACAAAAGACACACTATGGGAGAGAGACAGAGTTTAATAACAACTAATGATTAAATGCAAGTGGTGTATAAATACATGGAGAGCTAAAAGAGGTGAGTGAAGAAGTTAGGTAACAGCAAGTTAGACTAGTGGCATCAGGCAAAAAAAAAAAAACAAAAAAAAAAACAAAGGTTTACATATCCATCAATATTATTATCTTCTAAATGAGAAGTTTTCAGCTCTGGTGGACAAACCATGGTTGTAGAAAGAAGTAGCCAGAGGCATCTTTGTCTGCACCTCACTAGTGACCTGATATGTCCAGGAATCTCAATATTTACAATTTATAGTGCATTTAAAATGGAAGTAAAGAAAATAAACAAAGATAAACAACAAACAGAAAGTAAAAGGTAATATAGGCACTAGCATATTTAGTATTTCACTGTCTGTTTCAACAACACCAAATTAAAATGAGTGAAGCACACACACACACAAACAGATTAGTACAACATGAAAATAACAAATTTTAAAACTACATAATTTAAAAAATATATTTAATTAATTAAAAAGAGTTTGCGTTATTTACTCAAAAAAAGAAAAAAACCCACCTCTGTTATTTTCACTGAAGATTAAGAACATACAGACATTCAGACAAAAAGATAAACACGTGGGAAAAACTAGTTTTATAATGAATCAAATAAATATGAAAGTAAACACATTCAGTCCCATGGGAAATAGAATAGCACTAATTACACATAAAGTAATATGAAATTAAAACTGAAAATTATTTGTGGAGGACATACACACATAAATTTGCTTTGTGTACGTATTGTTTCTACATCTCCGCGCGCTCTGTCCCTCGTAACTAGCCGTAGTTTACGTCATCAAACAAGCCGACCTGAGCAGCATGGAGGACTCCGTCTGACCTTCTAATAATACTTTCCCGTAGTTTTAGTGAGTTCATTTTTTATTTTTTACCTTCACTGATATTCTGTGCTGTTGCCAAATGAAGTCCGTTTAATTTTTAACACCTTATTTTCTAAGAATTTATGCTGTAAGTTAATAACGAGGCTAACGGTGTAGCCGCGGTTTGTCCTCTCGTGTTTCAAGTTGACTGAAAGCGTTTAATGTAATTATGAGCGCAGAGGTTTTATTTGGTAAAACTGACCGTGTGGCTGTTAGTTTGAACTGCTCTCTAAGTTTGATTGAATGAATGTGAGGCTTATTTATACACCATGACCAATATATTTATTTTTTTATGCAGGGTTGAGTAAAGCTTTGCAGGATGTCAGTCAAGCACGCATCAGTCCATGCTAAATGGATCATCGGCAGAGTCATCGGGACCAAGATGCGCAAAACTGCCAAAGTGAGAGTCACCAGGCTGGTGCTGGACCCTTACCTGCTCAAGGTGAGCCTTTTCCCAGATTATGCACGTGTCTAAAATAAGAAACAAAGTGCTTTAAAACAGGCCACTGAAACTACAGAGTAGAGAAAGTACAGAAGGAAAATATGCAAAAAATTATTGGAGGGCAGAGTAAAAACAAGGATTCAGTAAAAGCCTTTTTAAAGACAGTGATTTAAAAGCTGCCACTTTCAGATCATCAGTTTCAGAGCTGAATGGTCCTGATTGGAAAAAGCTCAGACACCTTTAGGCAGGGATTATATGCCGGTACAGGTGTGTAGATGGACAGCTTTGGACACCAGGTACTTGTAGGAGGGAGCATGTGCTGTTGGTAGACTTGTAATATACAGCTCTGGAAAAAATTAAGATACCACTGCAAATTTTCATTCCATTCCAGTGTCTCTTGAATTCCAAAACAAGCACACCTGTTTCTACCTAATAAGGTACTGATGAGGTGATCACCTGAACCAAATCTTATTTAACGAGGAAAAGTATAAAAACCATGGCTGTGGTCATCACTATCCTCTTGCAATAGGACCAACTGGATGGCAAAAACAGTGCTAGTAGTACATCAAAAGTAACTGGAATAAAAAAAATAACTATTGACCATGCCAAAAGAAATGAAAAGAAAAGTTTTGTGTGAGGAAAAGAAGGGTTCAATTCTGGCTTTACTGGCAGAGGGATACAGTGAGCGTCGGGTTGCTTCCATCCTTAAAATTTCTAAGACGGCGGTTCATAAGAACAAGGTCAAGCAGCAGACATTGGGAACAACAAAGCTACAGAGTGGCAGAGGCTGAAAACGACTCTCCACTGACCAGGATGACCGTCACCTCATTCAAATGTCACTCAGGAACCGTAGGATGACATCAAGTGACCTACAAAAAGAATGGCAAA
>VUQI01040966.1:7136-28859 GCA_015106735.1 Paratilapia polleni | reverse complement strand
GGGGTATGAACAATAGGCTTGCTGTGCGACAGCCTTTATTTGACTTGACAATCAGTGAAGAAGTGTTTAAGGGGTGCTGGACACACACACCACTGATGCCATGCCCTGCTGTCACTCTGTCTAGTCTGCTGTGTGCTCAGTTGTCCCCCTGCCCCCTCATCTTTTCACTTCTCTGGGCTTTTATGACTTTCTGAGTTTGGATTCCAGCGACTGCCAACACTCTGACAATTGTCACTTATTTTATTTGCTGCTGGAGCCTACACAGCAATACACAATTTCAGAGAGATAAGTAATTAGAAATGTGTATTCCTATCAATATTAGGGCTCATCATGTTCACTGAATATTTATGACTTTGTATTCTGATGAGCAGTCGATCAGAAAGGTGTTAAACTAATGCCCCGGTGGTCTTGCTGCTGGTGTATGTTGCCCAGGAGGGACAGTTTTGTCACCATGTTCCCAAACTCAGGATTTACTTTGTTAAACTTGTAGGACAGATGACCTGCATGTTATAAATAAATCCAAGCTTTAGTATTAGTTACTTTACCTTAAAGACACCAGACAACTTTAAAGTTATAAATGTGATATTTCAGTTTTTTTTTTTTTCTAAATTTACAAAAAAATCCTAAAATTCTGTTTTCAGTTTGTCATTATGGGGTCCTGAGTGTAGATTAATGAGAAAAAAATGAATTTAAACGATTGAATCAGGGAGGAGCAGACAATCACAAAGGAGTAAAAAAGTAGGAAGTAAAATTAGAATGAGACACTGCAGAAAACTAGCCTTCACAGTAAAACTGGAAATGACCAAAAACCATTGCTTAAACAAGGAGACACTTAAACATACTAAACGTGAATGAACTAATTCAGGGGTAACATGGCAGGACAATATTATGAAGACATAGACAAGAGAAAGGGGATGGGAAAGGAAGGACATGAAAGAAAACGTAACCTTTGAAGTGAAGCAAGAAATAAAAGATGATGGATAACGGAGAGTGATCTAAGCACGATAATGGACAGTGAGGCACAGGAGACAAAAGCACATTAACAACATAGAGGGAACACAGATATTGAGACACTGGGGAGGCTAGAATAACAAATAGAACAAAAACCAGAACTCACTAATTTCACAAGAACTAAGATTCAACTTACAAAAGCATGAGAATCAAAACTTCAAACACTAGAATAAAAGATCAACCTAAAAAGAAACCAAACTGAAAAATATATTACCCATTCAAAAACACGACCAAATTCCTGGGACCATGACAGTTAGTGCAAGTAACCTTAACATATTTGGAAGAATCATTAATAATTAATCAAAGGATTATTTGCTGAATTTTGGAACCCATTTTGAAGCTTTTTACAGAAGGCCTCACTTATTTCAGCAAGACAATGGCAAACCACATTCTGTACATATTCCAACAGCATGGCTCTGTAGTAAAAGAGACTGGGTGCTAAACTTATCCTGTGAGCAATTCAAAACATTTAGATTGGTTTGAAATAAAAAATACAACAAAGGGTGAACAAGAATAGAAACAAAGTATTTTGTGTTCTAAACTGCAGAAATTGGTCTTCTCAGACACAGTTCCCAAACACTTAGAGTGTTGTTAAAAGAAGAGGTGATGCACTGCAGTGGCAAACATGCTCCTGTCCCAACTTTGTTTGTGTTGCTGGCATCAAATTCAAAGTAATATTATACTGATTTATTCTTTTAATCTTACACACATTGTCCCAGCATTTTTGGAAATGGTTTCGTAATTTGTGTGAGGATTTTTTCCTCTTAAAAATAGAACATTCAAACATTTTTCATTTCAGAAGTGTATTTCTGGAAGCAAGATGTACCCTATATTGCTGAAAGCCCAAGCATGAAAAAGAAAAAGAACAAAAAACTGGATTCATATCACAAATTGGCCTGAGCTGACCAGTTTTTTTTAGATATTCTGATGGCTAACAACAAAGTCAGAGATGTCAGAGATATGTATATTTCCTATACAGACAATTCAATTCAATTCAATTCAATTTTATTTGTACAGCGCCAAATCACAACAACAGTCACCTCAAGGCGCTTTATATTTTAGGGTAAAGACCCTACAAACAGACAAGAGAAGAAGAATCTTTAAAGCCTTTCATCTACATTCATGGTGCTGTATTTTTAAGGGGTCTTTGCTCAAGTAAAAATGAAATCCATTTCTTATATTCTTTTCTATAATCTGCAGTATTCAAGTATTACTATACATGGTTATAAGTTCACCTTAGTTACACTGGCATGTTGGTGTGTATGTGTATTTCACAAAGGATTGCAGGCTAGACATGTGGAAGTAAAGATCTGGAAGTCTGAAAATAATTATCGTGGAACGTTCAGCCAAACACATTTTCTCAGAAATTAGGAAATTCAACATCTTTTTTTTTAACCATGGTAATCTTATTTTGACTACTGTGATGAGAGGTATAAAAGGTTTTTTTTTCTGAGCTGCATTAAAGGGTGTTAAAATTGAGAGACTTTAGCCACCAAATGTGTTGTAACAAAATGTTTTTTCTCTAATAATATGCTAATTGACAAACGTTACTAATTCTTATTATGCAAAGCACGGTAATCAACAGAATAAGAAAAGTATGCAGAAATGAAAGAAGAAGCAGTGTAATACAGAATAAATTGCTGCTGGAGGGCTCAGGCCACCAAGTATGAAGTTAAATGCTGTCCCTCTCTCTGTTTATTAGCATTAATTACCATTTATTACTATGTTTTGAATTATTCACGGTTGTTAAAGTCATAATTCAATTCAAAATGTTTCAAAATATTCAAACAATCTAATATGGAGTAAAATGATTAAGTGTTAGCAGAACTTTAAGTACTTTTAAATATCCCACATACGATCTAAACCCACCCCCTTATGTTCTTTCCAAACTGAGATGGAAATACATGAAGAACTATCCATTTATTGTTCATGTTGTTTGTAAGCTATTTTCTCTGTGCTGTGTGTTGCTGATGGTTTGTGTACTGTTCGGGATTTTAGTGAGACATGAAATCAGTGTTAAAATGAAAGCAGGTGTCTCTTCTGCCTCCCAGTTGTTTTCACTTGTCCACCTTCTGTGAAAGGGCAAGATTAAATCTAATTGTTGTTGTGTGTATGTGTTTGTGTCTAGGACTCAGTATGGGTCGTGTCCATGGTTACCATTACTCAATTACCAGTGTGTCTTGTTTACCTCCAGACAGCCTCTCTCTCTTCCTCACTGTCTGCAGCAGCTGCTCCCTCACCACTCCACTTCACTCTCTGCTGTTTTCATTCATTTGCCAGCTTTTTTTCTGTGTGCTCTTTAAAATGTAAAAACTTGTAGGAAGCTTGAAACTGCTTCACTTTGTTTTGAGTGATGAAAATGCCAGAGGAGCTACATTAACCATTTCAACATAATTAATTTCAGCAGGACACACCTGTATCTGGCTGTTACTTGAAATAAATGAAAATGAAAGCTGACAGAACTCAGAAGGAAGAGGTCTGATGTTACTATAACCCCAATTCAAAATAAGTTGGGACGCTGTGTAAATTGTAAATAAAAACAGAATGCAATGATTTGGAAATCTCATAAACCCATGTTTTATTCACTATAGAACATATAAAACATATCAAATGTTTAAACTGAGAAACATTCCATCTTAAGAAAAAAATAAGCTCATTTTGAATTGAATGTCAGCAACATGTCTCAAAAAAGGCATGTTTACCACTGTGTAGCATCCCATCTTCTTTTAATAAGAGTCTGTAAATGTCTGGGAACTGAGGAGACCAGTTGCTGGACTTCTATCCCATTCTTGTCTGATATACGATTCTAGCTGCTCAACAGTCCTGGGTCTCCTTTGTCACATTTTTTGTTTCATGATGCCCCAAACGTTTTCATTAGGGTTGAGGAACATTACTCTGAAACTGTTCCAAAAGTTTTGGTTGAATTATTTTGAACCTCTGCCCATCTTTACTTATGAGAAACTCTTCCTCTCTAAGATGCTCCTTTTACACTCAATCATGTTACTGACCTGTTGCCAATTAACCGAATTAGGTGTAAAATGTTCCTCCAACTGTTTCTTTCTAGTACCACTTACTTTTCCAGCCTGTTGATACCCCCATCCCAAATTTTTTTAGATGTTTTTTTGCCATCAAATTCTAAACAAGCTAATATTTTTCATGAAATTTTCCATAAAATGTCTCAGTTTAAACATTTGATATGTTCCATTGTGAATACAATATGGGTTTATGAGATTTGAAAATCATTGCATTCTGTTTTGATTTACATTTTACTTAGATTTTACACAGCGTCCCAACTTTTTTGGAATTGGGGTTTTGGAGGGTGGGGGTGGGGGGTGCTCTGTTCACCCTCCTGAGTGAACAGAGGCTGTTTGAGTCAGGTGCACTGGTGGTTCGCTGGACTGACAAGCTGAAGTGTGACGCTGTCCCATCTGTCTTTGATTTTTCCTTGTCGGGTCAGGTGTGCAGACCGAGTGGCGCAATCAGCTGGCAGATGTCCACAAGATGCAATCAGCACTATTTTAAGTGTATTTAATATTAAGGTGTAATTTAAACCCATTGTATCGGGTTAAAGTCTTTCTTTTCCCAAGCACATCCAACCAGTTTACAAGATAACAGGTTACTACATGCACATCACACCACAACCATAACGGAGTTTCTTACTGAAGCATGATTGGGAATCCTAATATCCATCAGCATCTCAGCAGGGGGAAAAAATCAATACCTGACAGTCTCCTTCACTTACTTTTACTGGACTTTTTTCCCTCAATTCTAGTATGAAGTTAAATATGACAAAGTTGAAATCATTAAATGGGACCTGTTTGGTGTGCACATCAACCTTCTCATATTGCTTTTTTACATCTATTCTGTCAATAAAGCACCTTGATTTGGGTTTGATTTGTTTGAAAAGGGCTGTTACAAAAAAAAAAAAAAACAGAAAAAAAAAGAAAAGAATTGATGTGTGTGTGACGGAGCAAAAACAACAGGAGCCTCGTAGGAAGAGATGCTATACTTTTTGGAAACCTTATTTCTTTGCTTTGGTTTAGAAATTCTGTTGGCAAATTGCTGTGGATTTTTTTTTAGCTTGACCACATTATTTTACTGAGTGGATTACTTCATACTAGAACCACCAGTGCACCTGACTCAGATATCCTCTCCTCCACACAGTCCTCATTTATAAAGTGCTCTACAAACCCGAGCATTACGGCTAACTGTTGGATTCTCCCGTTTCAGTGCAGCTAGCCAACAATGAAGAACTGCTTACTGCTTAAGGGACAAATAGTGAAAGTGGACAGTCTTTCCTTGGTTTTTAAAACCCATTGTTGCAGCCAGGGGCCATACAAAAGTGACCCACCCTTAGACTGCTTTTTAGTTTTAGTTTCCTTGTTTTCCACTGAGTTATTGGTTCTGTCACTAGTTAGCTAACATAACCTAATGTAGGACTGCTGGCAGCAACCAACCCAGTGACGTCACATTCTGTACTTGGACAAGATGGCGTTACACATGCTCTAAAAACTGTAATGTAAAACAGTTACTTTTTAAATCCAGCTTCATGGACAGTGTTAAATCTGTGATAGTGTTTTAGAGTAGGGATCCATGGTGTAAATAAGACTTAATACATGTAGTTTTTCATGTCCTCTTTATCTCTTTTAATTTTTGTTTTACAAAGGCAGGAAGGAAAACCAAGTCACTGGGCAAGAATAATGTGAATGCTTGTATCTTTATTAAAGGGAATTGATGATGAATCACATTAATACATCCATATTTTATCAGGCAAGCAATTAAGATTCAATTCTTATCTACAGTAAAGGGTTTAGTTTTACAACAGGGTCCATGATGAAGATATAGAAAGAAATGTATGGCAACATAGCATATTCTCTAGCCTCGTTGCTCTTTATTTGTCAGGGACCATGCACAAAAATATTAAAATCATAAGCGATAAAATACCTTGTACCATGTAACAACCAGCTAATTTCCATTTGCAGTCCCGAGTCAGGTACACACTAACCAATATTGCCAAGAGAGACCTCAAAATTTCATTAAATTTCATTTTATTAAATGGAACCAAGCTCCCCCTGACTCCCCTGCAGTTAATAGCCTGGTTCCATGTACTGTAGTGTCACTGCAAAATGGAAACTAGAAATGTCTCTTTAAGAATATGTGTGTGTGCTTTTCTTCCATGAATATAACTGAGATTTGTGTTATAATGGATTGAAAACATGGCTCTGTGTGAGATGTTTATTTAATTCATATTTTTTCTTTGCTGTGGCACGATGATGTCTGAAACTATTACAGGAGCTGTCTCCAAAGTAGACAATGCATTTTTTCTGCTTGGGAATGAAACCTTAGTAAAATAAAAATTAAATTAAGTCACATTTTTCTGACAAGAAAATTGTTTTAAATAATGATTATAGTGGCACTTTGTCCTTTTTAAGATTCAATTCAATTCAATTTTATTTATATAGCGCCAAATCACAACAACAGTCGCCTCAAGGCGCTTTATATATTAGGGTAAAGACCCTACGATGTAAATGAAGCATTTCAAAAGCCAGCACTCCAAACCTAAGACCCCGGGACTGTGTTTTATGTTTTCACAGACCGTGCATGCTGTCCCTGACTTTGATATGTCAAACTTTCTCAGCTCACTGGCCAGATTAGTAAAGTAGTGAATCTTGATAGTGACTAAAATGTTCAATATTAAGTGAGAGCAGTTTAGCCGCAGCTACCCCGGCTGTGGCTCACGTGGGAGAGCGGATTGTCTACCAGTTGGAAGGTCGGTGGATCAATCCCTGGCTCCTCCAGTCCAGGTATTGAAGTATCATTGGGCAAGATACTGAACACCAAGTTGCCCCCAATGCATCCATCGGAGTATAAGTGTGTGTGAATGTTAGCTAGAAACCGCTTAGGTGTAGAAAAGCTCTATATGAATGTGTGTGTGATTGGGTAAATGAGACTTGTAGTAAAAAGCACTTTGAATGCTCAAATTGAGTAGAAAGGTGCTATATAAATACCAGTCTGTTTAGTTCTCGTCTTGTATTGTTTAAGATGGATTCAGTTGTTTGATTCCTTGAGATTGGCCTGCATGGAAAGAACAGAATTTTTGAAGTCATGTTTGAGAATCACGTAGTTTTTGGCTGGCTCTCCCATTGTTCAATACAATTGAACCCAGCTGGGTCCTGGAGATGATGGACCGCTTTATCTATGGAACCTCCAGCAGAAAGGCCAGATGTCTGCTTTGATAGCCCCAAACAGGTTTGTCTATTCTGGGCTTAGCCAAACCCTACATTACCAGGAATCATTCAGGAGTTGTTCAGGCATCCCAGCCCCTGAGAGTGAACATTGGTCATCAAAAATGCTTCTGCTATATGGGCCTTTGTGATTGGTATTGTTGCACTGACATATTGTGTATCTGTTTTCCTGTTTAATCTAGTATTTATCCACAGGCATTTTTGTTTTAAGAATGACAATTTTTGGAATAACGTTTGCAACAGAAGTTGATTCAAAGTGTTGCATTTGTATTTTATAGCTTAAATTAAACACAGAGGGTTTACATCAAGGTGCAAACCACTGGTTACATTCAAGAACAAGAAGGCTGGATTAGACTTTGCTGGAAAACATCCAAAAGAACCTGCACAGTACCGAGAAAAAATTATTTGGACAGATGAAACCAAGATTAACTTGCACCATAGTGATTGAAGAGAGAAAAATATGGAGAAGGAGTGAAACAGTTCATAACTGGATGCATACAACATTCTCTGTCAAACGTGGTGGAGGCAGTGTTATGGCATGGGCATATAACTCAGTTGGGCTCTAATCTCAACCTAGTAGAGCGTGCTTTTCAGTTGTTCAATACAAAACTGAATGCAGAAGGATCCACAAACAAGCAGCAACTGAAGGCGAGTGCAATAAAGGCCTAGCAGGGAGGAAGGGAGGAAACACAGCATTTGGTGATGTCCATGGGTTCTATACTTAAGGCAATCATTGACTGCAAAGGATTTTGTTTAAATAAATTATGTTAATTTTTCCAATTATTTTTGAACCTCTAAAAATGAAGGACTGAGTATAAAAATGGTTGTAATTTCTAAACAGTAAACCCTAAATGCCTTGAATTAAAGCTGAAAGTCTGCACTACAATCACATCTTGATTGTTTGGTTTAAAATCCACTGTGGTGGTGTACAGAGGCAAAACTACAAAAATTGTGTCTTTGTCCAACAATCAGCTAATGCAAGCTAGCTTGGTTAACAAGCTGCATTCATGAACTGTAAGAGTGCAACACAGGCACATATATTTGCTAGTTAGTGCTAAATAACAGACTAATAAAATACTAGAATTTCACCCACCAAAATTCAAGCACAAACTTCTGGTCTGTGCCACACAGCAAGCCATAATATTAGTCAGATAATCCATTGAACAGTGGCATGGTTTTAAGAGTTTCGGACCGAAGAAGCAGACTTAGACTACAGGTAAGAGTTTTAAAAGGTTTATTTACAGGATCAAATGAGAGAATGTTAGACAGGTGAACTACAGGGCAGGAACTAAACTTATCACAAAAAGTAAGGAAATTTGTGTTTGATCAACTATTTCTTTGTTGTAACAATGCTTCTTGGCAATAAATCTTATACCGTTGGAAAGCCTGTTTATTTCACTTTAAATGGTGACAGATTTGTAAGGAAAATGCATTTGTGAGTTGAGCAGCAGAGTTGGGTATGTGGGTTGCGCCCATGAAGAACTTGCCAAATCTTCTCTGGCAATACAAACAGCTTATTCTGCTATTGACTCTTGTTTGGTGTTGTTTATTGGATTGGATGACTGAAGTCTAAAGAAACAAGAGATATTGGCAATTCAACAATTTATTCATTTAGCAAACAGGGGCCTCAGTAGCATGTGGAAGAACCATGCACAGCCACAATAGCCTGGTATCTCCTCCTCATGCTGGTCACTAGCTTGAAGTTGCCCTATGGCACGGACCCTATCCAGATCAGTCAAACATGGCATGCTTAGAGCAGACACCAACTGACCGCTGTAGCAGGGTCCATGCTCACAGGTACTGCTAATCAGATGCTAATTAGGCACCTGATTGTCAGCACCTGGGATACCAGAAGTTCAAAACAAGAGTCAATAGCAGAATAAGCTGTTTGGCATTGGCAGAGAAGATTTGGCAAGTTCTTCATTGGCGCAACCCACATACTCAACTCTGCTGCTCAACCCACAAATACATTTTCCTTACAAATGTGGCACCATTTAAAGGGAAATAAACAGGCTTTCCAACGTTTATTACCAAGAAGCATTGCTACAACAAAGAAATAATCGACCAAACACAAATTTCCTTACTTTTTGTGTTAAGTTCATTTCCAGCAAGCGGCATCTGTGGAGAGGGAAACAAACAATAAATGTTGGCCAGAGGACTTGGGAGATTTGCCTTTCAGTTTGACCATTAGACTGGGGGTGATGGCCCAAAGACAAACTCACTTTGGCACCTAATGCCTCACAGAACACCTTCCAAACTTGTGAAGGGAATTGTGGGACCTCTGTTGGAAACTATGTCAACTGGGATGCCGTGGAGCCTGAACACATGATTAATTAAGATCTTGCCTTTCTCAGCAGATGTGGGAAGTTAACAGATGAGGACAAAATTATTAGTCCCCCCTTTTAAATGTAAAGTTTTTGCCAACATTTTCCCAAGTGCTTTTCTAGTTTTCCTTAGAAAGCATAAATTATTTCTATTTGCACACAATAACAGAATTATTTCAGAAAAAAAAAAAATTACGAGGGCCAGTATTATTAGCCCCCTGAAAAATTGACTTTTTTTTTTATTGAGCCATAGCATAAACCACTGCTGTGCAATGATGTGCTTTAACTTTATAATGCTCAAAGCTTGTAAAATCAAGTTAAAGCTGAGGGTTATCTTCCAATTTACACACAGTATAAAAACTTCAGCAAGGGTTTGAGCTGTCACTTGAGAAAGCATCATGCCAAAAACAAAAGAAATCAGTTTAGACTTGAGAAAAAGAATTGTTGATGCCCACAAAGCAGGAGATGGATATACAAAGTTACCACAGCGTTTCCAAGTGAACTTGAGTGAGAACTATCATAAAGAAATTCAAAGAGAGCCACACAGTACAGAACAACCCTGGCAGATGTAGGAAGCAAAAGATTTCAAAGACTCTGGAAAGAAAACTAGTGAGAGATGTGTCTAAAGACCCCAGAACAACTGCCATGACACTAGTGAGTGACTTAACCAAGTCGGGAATTGTAGTCTCAAAGAAGACAATCTCTATAACCCTGTACAGGAATGGACTGCTAGGTTGCAGATCAAGAAAAACTCCACTTCCGCAGAAGAGACACCTTCAAGCCAGACTGAAGTATGCTAAGGACAACCTGGAGAGAGATTATGCATACTGGAAGTGCGTCTTTTGGTCAGAAACTAGAGCTCATTGGCCATAGAGACGCTGCTTATGTTTGGAGAAAGAAGGGAGAGGCGTATAACCCAAAGAACACCGTCCCCACAGTGAAACACGGTGGTGGGACTATTATGCTGTGGGGATGCCTCAGTGCGTGTGGAACTGGGAATTCTAGTCAAAGTGGAAGGAATCATGACTAAAAAAGGATATGTGAAGATTTTGAAAGAAAACTTCAAGCAGTCAGCAGCAAAACTGGGTCTGAGTCGTCGCTTTGTCTTCCAAAACGACAACAACCCGAAACATACGTCGCTCCTGGTGAAGAACTACCTCCAGAAGACCAACGTGAACGTTGTTGACTGGCCTGCACAAAGCCCTGACTTGAATCCCATTGAAAATCTGTGGGGTGATTTGAAGACCAAGGTCCACACCAGAAGACCATCAAATTTGGAGGAGCTTGAGAGATTCGCTGAAGAAGAATGGGCTAGGATTGCTCAGGAGACGTGTGTGAGACTGCAGGCTGTTATCCAGGAAAAAGGATACACAATTGACTATTAGCATCAGGGGGGCTAATAATTTTAAACCCTGGTAGTTTTTGGTTTTTGTGATATAATTTTATTTTTGTGTGCAAAGTAAAATAATGTAAGTATCCAAAATAAAACTAGGATGCTTTGTTAAAAATTCTTGCCTCTGTTTAAAAGCACTTGGGAAATACTTACAGCTGTACATCACTGGCACACCTTAAATTCTACCCCTCTCGACATCTAAAGCCTAAAGGTGCTATTCATTTTCCTAAGAATCAACAAACTCCTGCTAAGGTGTGTACTGACATAGGAATGGACATGCCGCTTATAGATAAGACAAGTTCAGATTGTAGCAAGTTCTCTCAAACACTTTGAAATGACTTTATGATCCTTTTGATACCTTCAGTGAAATCTACGGAAAATATTGTAAATGCAGACAAAATCATTCCCAACCAGTAAGAAAAGATGTTCAAGATGACTTTGCTAGACTTCTGAACAATGTCAAGATTTGCTTAAAAATGACAGGAAATAGGAAATCAGAAAATTCTCTCAGAAAAAATGCTGTACCATTTGAAAACTGATTGAAAATTCAGCGAGTTCTAATGCGTCAAGACGTGACATTGAGGCACTGAAGATTTCAAGGGTGACATGACAGAGGTAACTAAATACAGTCTGACTAAAACCATAAATATCTTTAATTCTAGCGAGTGACAGAAGTAAAGAAGAATGGCAAGTTCAACTTTACAAAGGCATTAGGGATTGGAGCAGACAGTGGATCAAACCAAAGTGAGGCAACTATTTTCATAAGTACACAACATGGTTTCAATGAGTTTTCATCTTTTTTTAAAAGTGTACTTTTTATTTTAGTTAGCCTAACTAAAATGTTTTTCACACCTAGTTTTAAATTTTTAGTCTAGCTTTAGTTCACTACACTGCTCTGCACAACATAAAATTGCTCAGTGGGTAAATGTGAGTCAGTGAATGGTTTAAATGGGAGTTGAAGTCTTGGTAATAGCCCTAAAAAAAAAAGACATTCCCCCTTTGCGTTTAGATATAACAGGGTCATCTTTTTAAAGATTTTATAACTGAAAGATACCATACTGTGCTTTTCTTTGAACTACGCAGAAAGACGCCACACTAGCAGGTGAAGATGCTGGCCTCTGATGGGGAGCTAATGCCACCCCGAATAATAAGGAAAATTAAGAAAGTTGTCTTTGCTGTTCTCTGAAGACGGCGTCTCTCACACAGCACCGTACATCATGATATGGGAGTTGTTCAAAACTGATGACCGGCCAAAACCCCTCTGGGAAACCCCTTTGTTTAATAGTTGTGTTTACATTAAATTAATATTTCATATCAGAACTCAAAGACATTCTCACATTCAAATAAGATTCAAATAAGAGCCAAGTGATGAGAGCAAAGATGGCAGTGGAAAAGTGGTTTCAGTGCCAGATGTGGAAAATGTTGCTGGTGAACACTTTATCATGTGGCCTGGAGGTGTGCATGGCTGCAGGAACCGTCTACATCCCACCTCTACTGCTGCAAGCCGGCATGGAGGAACGCTACATGACTATGATGCTGGGTAAGTAGAGGAGAAATACACACAGAAAAACCAAATGAGCATTACAGTTTTTGTAGCTGTTCTGTGTCTGCATTTTTAAACATCTGTGATCATTTTGTATCTCTTCATGCTTGTTTTACATCTCCTACTGGTTGTTTTGTGTGTCTTTGCGGTTGTTTCTTTCGACACAAGGCGTAGGAAGTAGGGACGCTGAGGGTGTTGCAGCACCCCCTGGTGGAGTGTTGAGCACCTGCATATCTACAACTACTAACTGAAAAATTAGTAGTAGTAATCATAGTAGTTTCTTTCGGCTGCTCCCTTATTCACAAGGGGTCACCATAGTGGATGGGTCCGCATAGATTTGGCCCTTCCTGACACAACCCTCCCAGGGATTTGTGTTTTTTCCCTGTCTCAAACCAGGGATCTTTTGCAGGTAAGTGTGTTAACCACTGCACTAATATAAATGCTTCATTTAGTTTTGTCAGTTCATATAAGTGTTTAATATTGGAAAAACTGGATCTTAGGTTGCTTGGTTTCACTCACAGCCTTGACCACAGTTTAGTCACCACAGATGACAAGAAAATGGCGGTTCAAAGGCAAATACTGTATTTCTCAATGAACCCATCAAAAACAGCAAAACCTAGCAATCACTAAAATCAACACCCACCAAACATGGTTGAAACCTCAACATCATCTCCCTGGTCAAAATTGGTCCTGGTACAACGCGAAAAACTGAACCTTAGACTGACAGATGTTGACGTTGTTTCCACGTAGAATAAAGGTTGCGTCAGACTGTCTATATAGATCAGATTATTGCAAAGAAGGAAGTAAATGCATTTATCTTTATTTATTTATTTATTTTAAACAATGACAACTAATATGGTTAGCACATGGCTGTGAACAGACGTCCACAGAACATTTTCTCCACGTACACAGACTAGTATTAGTAGTATTAGTAGTAGCAGTAATATTAGTAGTTTTTTTTGTTTGTTTGTTTGTTTGTTTGTTTGTTTAGATGTTTTGTACATCTAAATTCTATTTCATTTGTGGCATGGTGAACTTAACGCTTTGGACTCTTACAATTATCCCCTCCCTGCCCATAATGTCAGCATCATAGACTCAGGAATGCTCATCTTTGTATATGAAAGCAGTTAGCTCAGTAGGGTAAGTGATGGCTTTAAAAGTAAGAGATTGTGGGTTTGAGTCAGTCTTGCAGTAGTGTTTTTCTTTTTCTTCTCATTCTTTCTATTATGAAACTTTTTTTTACTGTTTATTTCATTTTATTTTAATCGTTAAAGAGATAGTAGAAAATAATTCTTGAACGCAAACTTTCTCTTCCTAGAAAGTCTAAAAAAGACATCTAGGTGACAATGAAGACGTCGTCACAATGTCCACAACTTTCGTTCAACTTTCATTTTGGAACTTTTTTCAACCATGACTAGACATCGAGAAAAGACCGTCAGCCGACCGTTATTCAGCGTCGAAATGTTCCAAATGTTCGAAACGGTTGTTGAAAAGGACACAAGACAACTCAAGTACTATGGCTATTTGTCAGCAAGAGAGCAGGGAGCTAACATTTCTTAAGCTTGCAATTAGATGCACACAACATGAAAAGTTTCGCTAGAGTGAATACTGAGCAATAGGTAGCGGCTCTACCCACACAGGGTGGCAGAACATATAAGGAGTTGGCTGTACAGTTACATAAAATCACCACAACAGACCCAAAGTGACTATAAAGACATGTTAAATGCCCAGAGTAGCAACATGAACACAAGAAGTGTGTTTAGGTAACAAAGAATTGTAAAGAAATTTGGACACAATGAGCTACTGTATGTCCAGTCCAGCCCTATATATGCATTTTAGAAAGACAATGGTAGTAGATGTACCACTTAAACTTCTTGGAAACATGCAATTTTCAGTCTTCCATCCATCCATCCATCCATCCATCCATCCACACTCAAATATCCTCGAGATGATAAAGAGCTGGTCCAGCATTCCACAAGCCAGGAGGAAAACCACATTGTTCCTCCTGAATCTGAGGTTCAACTAAGGGATAGACTCTCCTCTCCAGTACACTGGCGTAGACGTTCCCAGGGAGGAGTGTGAACCTCCTGTAATTGGAGCACACCCTCTGCTCCCCCTCCTTAAAGAATGCAGGGCGAATCTCATCCACCCTAGGGGCCCTGCCACCAAGGAGTTGTTTAACTACCTCAGTGACCTTGTCCTCAGTGATGACTTAGTCACCGTCCTCGTCCCCAGACTCTGCTTCCTCTACGGTAGGCGTGTCAGTGGGATTGAGGAGATCCTCGAAGTATTCCTTTCATTGCCTGACTATATGCTCAGTTAAAGTCAGCAGCACCCCACCCACACTATACACCGTGTGAGAAGAGAACCGCTTTCCCCTCCTGAGCTGCCTGATGGTTTTCCAGAATCGCTTTGAGGCCGACCAAAAGTCATGTTCCATGGTTTCACTGAACTCTTCCCACACCTGACGTTTCTCACTCTACTTGGTTTGCCGGTACCTGTCAGCTGCCCCTGGAGTCCCACAGGCTAGCCAAGCCAGATAGGACTCCTTCTTCAGGTTGACAGCTCCCTTTACCTCAAGTGTCCATCATCTGGTTCGGGGATTACCACCACGACAGGCACCAACCAGATTGCAGCTGCAGCTCCGTGCAGCTGCCTCAGAAATGGAGGTGTGGAACATGGACCATTCAGACTTGATGTTCCCATCCTCTCTTGGAATGCTGTCAAAGTTCTGCAGGAGGTGAGCATTGAAAATCTCATGGACCGTAAATCTGATGATACGATTACAAAATTGATCTCAACCTGCGACCTAGGGTTTCCTGGTGGCACGTGCACTTATGAACACTCTTATGTTCAAACATGGAGTTTGTTGTGGACACACTATGGTTGGCACAGAAGTCAAATAACAGAACACTCCAGATTTCAATGTCATTGCCCACATGAGCCTTGAAGTCTCCCAATAGGACAATGAAGTCGCCAGGTGGGGCACCCTCCAGCACCGCACTCAGCAACTTCAAGAAGGCTGTGTACTCTGAACTGTTGTTCGGTGCATAAGCAGAAAAACAACCTGTTCCCCGACAAGAAGGTGCAGGGAAGCAACCTTCTCTTCCACCGGGAAAAACCCCAACTTACAGGCAGCAAGTCGAGGTGATACAAGAAAACTCAACCCTGCCCTAAATTATCTCCAGACTCTTGTTGTGTGTAATGTCTCCAGTGCACATTTGGTACTTCTACAACAGAAATTTAGTTGCATTATACTGTAAAAATTCTAAATCCATCCTCATTCTTCCCTGTCCATTTCTTCCTGGTAACTTATCAGGGAGGAATGGACAGAGAATGGACAAGAAAGCACTGTAATCAAATTAACAGGATCCTTCTTTCTGCCAGCTGTGACTCCAGTTCTGGGCTTGATCTTCATACCCATGATTGGCTCAGCTAGTGATTCATGGAGAGGCCGTTTTGGTCGACGCCGGCCATTTATCTGGATGCTGAGCCTGGGAGTTTTGCTAGGCCTGCAAGTCATTCCCCAAGCCTGGCGCCTTACTCTGCTCATTTCCCCACAGCACCCTCACTGGGTGGAAGCTGCCCTGCAGGCTGCAGCTGTATGCCTCGTCGAGTTCTGTGCACAGGTGAGTACACCTTTACAAGTAAAATTTTGCCAAATAAAAATCAGACACTCAGTTATGATATTAATTCTTTTTCCTATGCTTCTTGGGAAACGGGTGAGTGGTTAACAGGGGCTTCTTGCGCCAGTGCTAGCCATGGAAGCACAATCTCATGTCCTACACTGACACCCGACAGCCTGTAGAGATGACAGCTCCTCTTTACTGGCACCCACACACTCAGCAATACTCTGCTTAGCAAATCATTAACTTTGTTCTATAGCATCACCAGCAAGGCACCTAATGTACAAAAACAGAATATGTGTATGGCTCATTGGAAATGGAATAAAAATGAATATGGAATAAATAACCATGTTACTTGAAAAAAAAAAAAAGACTGCAATCAAAGCACCCCTAAGTGTAAGCCTTACCAAAATCCAAATGGGTGAGCTATAAAAGAAATAAAATCACCCATCATACACTTTTTATGAAGAGGAAAACTGTCATCTTAATTTTACTGCTGAAGTTGGGCATTTTACCAGGGAGTCTATGGGGATTGACTCACTTTTGGAGCCAACATCAAGTGGCCACTAGAGGAACTGCAGTTTTTGGCACCTCATCTTTGTTTTGTTTTTAAAATTCATTAACTTTTTTATGCCCAGAGATTCCCACTTGATCTAAATGCATGAAGTGAGTCTCATGATTCGCTATAAGAAAGGCTCTGTGGCCAAGGCTCTATTTGTAGTTAATGTAGCTGCAAATGTGTTTTCCTGCCTTTGGAACAATATCTAGACCTTCCAGGTTCACTTAACCCAGTTCACTTAGAAATGTTGCCAACTAAACGCCTCCATTCTGTTTTTAATGTCTGAGAGAATAAGAAAATCTGCTTTCAGAGGCTTTAGATGAGTGTTACAGTCACTGGTGTCAGCTAACCCTTGTGTTGTCTCCTCAGGCCTGTCTCACCCTGCTGCTTGCTCTACTGTCAGACCTGTTCCCTGGGGATGAAGAAAATCACAGAGCATTCTCAGTTAATTCCCTGATGACAAGCCTGGGGGGATGCTTGGGGTAAGGCACTTATTATCCTTTCTCCCTAACTGGTTCTGTCTCATTTTTTTCTTTCAGGTACATAACTTTGTGGCAGTCTCATTACATCGTCTGTCTTTTTTTATCTTTCTTTGGATCTTTCTGTTACCTGGTTACTTATCTGTTTAACCAACATTTAATTATTGCTCCAGAGTGGCACATTGGTGAGCTTGTAGAGCAGGTCCCAGTCTTAGTGGTTACCCTTAAAGTCAATATGTATAAAATTCAGAGGGACCAATTTGCACTCAGATTGGTGTGGTCATGGTTTTCACTGCATTAATCTTCCAATATGGGCCAAACCTGTATTTACGGTCTATCTGGATCCTTTACAACTCGCCTCCTCACAGGATTAGATGCTGGGATGCTGTGCCTCAGCTTTTGCATGCATGAGGAAAAGTCTAGTATTCAAGTAGTGAAAAGACATAAGGCTCATTTTAAAAAACACAAACATAGTGGAAGTATGGCTAGAAGTAAGAAATCTAGAAAATGTTTACATCTGCATCGGGAACAACAGACATTATAAAAGACAAAGTCACCATGATGTCACCCATTGGATCTGCTTTCCAGATTTTGAAGCCTCACTTCCTGCTAAATGCTAATTGATGAAAAATAACAATTCAAGCAGAGTTGAGTTGAATTTAATTCCCCAAAACCCAAGCAGGTCCAGGTCAGTGAATTAAAAAAGACCCAGGATTTCAACCTGCAAATCTTTTTTTCAGGTTTTTGCTTCCTGCTGTGGACTGGAGCCAGGCACCCATAGCAGCATACTTGGGAGGGCAGGAGGCCTTCGTTTACACCCTGCTCACCCTCCTCTTCCTCGGCTGCCTCCTCACCACAACCTGCATCACAGAGGAAGTGGGAGCCAGAGGAGAGAGTAAGACTGTTGTTCATCACCCTTTAAAAAGCTCGAGGAGCAGATGCTGCCCGTTCCCCTTCCTGCCTCGGCCTCGTTGTTTCCGTGATGTGCTGCGTCGATGTGCATCAGAGTGTATTTCAGTGCTACCTCGTGTGTATGCAGCGTGCGTGCATGTGCCACAGGTTATTTGGAGACTTTTTGTGGCAGAGATGTGTAGCTGGATGGCGCTGATGAGCGTCATGCTCTTCTTTGCTGACTTTATGGGGGAGGGATTGTACCAGGGAGTGCCAAGCGCAGATCCGCAATCACAGGAAAGAAAACGCTATGATGAAGGTAGGGTAAGTGCTTGCAACCTTTTCACTCAGTCAGCGAGTGTTTGGCATTAAAACCATTTGATTCCTGACTGTCCAGGTGTGCGCATGGCCAGTCTGGCTCTCTTCCTGCAGTGTGTGGTGTCGGTGCTGTGCTCCATGCTAATAGGCCGCTGGGTGACTTTGCTGGGAGCCAGGGTGGTATACAGTAGCGGTGTGGTTCTTCTGCTGTTGGCCACCACCATCATGAGTGTCTCAAACAGTGTGACGATGGTCACTGTGATGGCTGCTGTGACAGGGTACACACTCTGTGTCCTGCAGGTCCTGCCATACACACTGCTGTGTCTCTATCACTCAAACAGACAGGTTAGTTCTTCTCCACACACTGTCCAGCCTTAAGCACTGTGTATGTAATACAGTGTGAAACCTGTAGGCAAGAATGAGAGTTGTGAAAATGAAGGACATCCATTGAACTGTATTCTAAAGTAAAAGGGTACAAAATAAAGCATTTACCAGCCAGATATCAGTATTGACCAATATTGGCCCTTCTGCCTGATATCGGCATTTTGGCATATAAGAAGGCCAATACTTATCTGTTGCGTCACATCAATTTTACGCTAGCTAAATGATCAAAATTTTTAAAACAGGTCAGTGTCTTTTTATAAAGAATATTTCTTTGTTAGAAATAAATAACAACAAAAACAAAAACAGACACTATCAGTATCTGCTACCAGCCAAATTGTTATTTTTAACAGTGACAGTGAGCCAGAATTTCACAATCAGTGCATGACAGCTGATAACTGAAACTTACATTTAGCTGTTAACAGCTCTGTTTAATTTACTATTGTGTAAATCTCACTTTAAGAATTACACAGTGGTAATTGTGTAATTACAGTCATGGTAACAATAAAGTACACCCTCTGTCAATTCTAAGGATTTACATACAAGGACATAATGGAAAAAAAATCTGGTTCTTACCAGGTCTTAAAATTAGGTAAATACAACCTCAGATGAACAATAACACATGACATATTACACAGTGTCATTATTTATTTAACAAAAACTAAGCCAAAATGCAGTGTGTGAACAACTAAGTACACGCCATGATTTAATAGCTTGTAGAACCAACTTTAGCAGGAATAACCTGAAGTAATTTTTTTCCTGTGTGACTTCATCAGTCTCTCACATCATTGTGGAGGAATTTTGGCCCACTCTTCTTTACGAAGTTGCTTCATTTCATTGAAGTTTGCGTGCATTCGTTTATGCACAGCTTTCTTAAGGTCCCACCACAGCATTTCAGTAAGGTTGAGGTCTGGACTTTGACTGGGCCATTGCAACACCTTGATTCTTTTCTTTTTCAGCCATTCTGTTTTAGATTTGCTGCTGTGCTTGGGATCATTGTCCTGTTACAGGAGAAGAGGCTTTCTCCTGGCAACCCTTCCAAACAAGCCATACTTGTTCACTCTTTTTCTAATTGTACTTTTCATGAACTTAACATTTAACATGCTAACTGAGGCCTGTAGAGTCTGAGATGTAGTTTTATTGGTAGTTTCTCTGAGCATTACACAGTCTGACCTTGGAGTGAATTTGCTGGGACATCCATTCCTGGGCAGATTGTGAACTGTTTTCAATATTTTTCATTTGTGATTAATCTTTCTCGCTTGGCAAGCGATATTGAAAATGGAGCTGCTGGGCAGGAGGAAAAGAGGAAAACCACAGAGAAGATTCATGAATGTAGTTAAGGAGGACATGAAGAGGATGCTTGGGATAGGGTGAGATGGAGGCAGATGATCCACTGTGGTGACCCCTAAAGGGAGCAGCCAAAAGAAGAAGAAGAAGAAGAAGAAGACTGTAGAATGATGGATTTTAAATTGTTTGGAAATGGCCTTTTAATGTTCCCAGACTGATGGGCAGCAACAGTTGCTTCTTTGAGATCATTGTTGATGTCTTTCCTCCTTGGCATTGTGTTAACACACACTTGAATGCTCCAGACCAGCAAACTGACAAAATGTCTGCTTTTATAGAGGTGCTCCCATTTGCTGATGATCAATTAATCAAGTGCATTTGATTAGCAGCACCAGGCTGCTGACCCTCTTAATTCATATGGAAGCAGTGAGGGTGTACTTAGTTTTTCAGACACGGCTTCTGCAGTTTGGCCTAGTTTTTGTTAAAGAAACAATGACACGGTGTAATATGTCATGTGTTGTTGTTCATCTGAGGTTGTATTTAGATAATATCATGTCCTGATATGTAAAACCTTAGAATTGTACTTTCTTTTTTACCACGACTGTATTTACACCCCAGAAACTTCTTAGAGAGAAGGTAAATGCTGCTTAAACACTTGATGGTGAGCATTTTGTGGGTAGCATCTTTGGGGTGTAATCGCCATAGCTACAACAACTAATCACTCACAAGGCAAGCTAACTTTGGCTAGCAGTTAGCCAGAGCCAAGCTATCTGCCTGTTACTAATGATTTATCATAATAATGACTAACTTTTCCTTCATTTTGATGTCTAACTACACAAGCAACCACCTCACTCTCTCGGGATATTTTCATAATGTGATTTGACTGGTTTGCCGCGGCGCTGGAGCAATAGAATGAACACATTTTGGTTGGCTGGCACCTGCGCTGGCATAGAAAAGTTCAACTTTCTTCAACTTTTCACTGGAATCAGGCTTGAACATTGAAGCCTGGAGTGTGTATGTGTGAATCCTCCCTTAAAGGCACATTTTAGAGAATTAAAAAGCCAGAGTTCCTCCATGTAATGAATTAGAGTAGCATGCAATGGCATATTTCACAATTGGCTAAAGACTCAATCAAGTGATTATATTTAAGGAGCTACATCAGTTATCCTTCCACTATTTTGAGCAATAAACAAAACCAAGGAATAAAAAAACTGACATGTTTTTGGCCCACCTTTTGAGTTGGTTCAATCAAACCTGTTGCTGATTGTTTTCCGCAGTGTGCTTTGGCTAGCAATCACTGTCTGCCAATCTCCATGGAGTATGGCTGTTTGCATGCCTTTTAGTTTAACTGCCATCACTGATTCGAGTAGAACACAGGAAAAATAGTTTAAAATGAATGGAACTGCTTGGCCCAGTGTCTCAGATCACATAGTAATTTATAAAAATTGCTTTGGCCTTGAAGATGGCCTAGTAACCTGGAAGCTACTGCAACCATTTCAAGCTGCTTAAGGTTTTTTTTTATATAATTTCAAATTTGAAATTAAGCCACTGTTTAATAATGGTTTCCTGTCCTGATATACCCAATTATGTAATGTCTTGATGCATTTTATAGTTCCATAGAAAACTCAGTTTAATTATGTGAAGTCTAAGTCATCATAGGTAATGACCC
>VUQI01040965.1:0-10884 GCA_015106735.1 Paratilapia polleni | reverse complement strand
ATCAAGAGGAAATGCTCAGTGCATCATGGGAAGCCCCCAGCAGCCTAGGCCTATTGCAACTTAACTAAGGGATGGTTCAGGGTCACCTGATGCTTCTAATTTTAGAGATATTACGCAAATGCAAGAAAGCAGTCCTACATATTTGTTTAATATGCGCGTTGAAAGACATATTCTGGTCAAAAATGACTCCAAGATTCCTCACAGTGTCACTGGAGGCAAAAGTAATGCCATCCAGAGTAAGTATCTGGTTAGATGTCATATTTTGTCAAGATTTTTAGGGCCAAGTACAATAACCTCAGTTTTATCTGAATTTAGAAGTAGGAAATTAGAGGTCATCCAGGCCTTTATATCTTTAAGACATGCCTGTAGTTTAGGAAATTGGTGTTTGTCATCTGGCTTTGTGGATAAATGATGTTGAAGATCTTGGTGTTGAAGAACTGAAATCTGAGCAGTGTAGGTTCAAGGGATTAAGCAGTGCCAATGGAGGCTTTGTGTGCACAACTGTATACTGTGTTTTGTACATGTGCTTTTGCTTGAGACTTTGACTCAAGTGATACCACTCAACTAATCTCAGAAGCAGATTTTTAGAAGAAAGTCGGTGTTACAAATAGGAGCCACTGAGTTTAAATGACCAGGCAGAACAAATGAAAGATGTTTTAGGCAACTATATTTCTTCTGTCACAACTCATGCCTTTCTTTTTTAAATTCTACTGTAAGGATTCAGCCGTGCACTCAAAATCAATACAGCAGAACTGGACAAAACTATTTTTTATTCAGTCCTTCTTTCTTCTTTGGCACAGCTGGCACCTACAGAAGCTAGGGCCATCTTTATCCTCAAGCAGAGATAAGAAGTGGGCTGCAGAGTTCTGATATGCTCCAATGTGCTTACACAGGAGTATTCCCAAAGTCCATTAAATATACTTTAATGTCTACAATCGGTGTTGTTTTCAAGTCCCCACATTTTATTTGGGGACTTGGAGGATTATTTTATTTATTATATTTTTATTTTATTAAATTTATTTCTGCCATGCAGAAAATTTTATTTTATAGTATATAATTGCTGGCTCAGTATGTAGGCGTGATGCACTTAAGCGTAAGAGATTATTTTGAATATGGTCATGGAAGTTTTGTCTGAGTAACAATCATAACATTTTCCATATATTTCCCAAAACCATTGTTTCTGAGTTTATTTGTGTTTAGTATGAGCATTAACTGGGTAAGAGTTATTTTTCTATAAGAGAAAATATTCATGTCTGAAAAGGGGACCTCGTGGTTTACATCAGTCATGTGAGAGGAGCAGAAGGGAAAATGAAATGTCACGAGAAATGTCATGTCAAGTCATCAAAACTGTGGCATAAACCTTTGTGTTAACCTCAAGTGTTTTCAAGCTGATTAACTGCAGAAGTCGTGGCTGCAGCATCTCAGATTCAAAGACTTACTTGTTTTTTTTTTTTCCTAAGTCTAATTGTACTTTGGGCTCTGGGTACTTCTTGGATGTTTCAAAGACATAAACATGCGTTCATGGATTGATTAATTGAATCCCCATCAGCACTGTTTGTCTTTTGTGGTGGCAGGTGTATCAGCTGCAGACTGAGCTGCAAAATACCCAAACGGAGAATGAAATCCACAAGTGGCACTCGCTCAGGTCTGTTTGTCCTGAAACACCACAGCTGCAAGAGGAAGTCCGGAGCCTGCGCTGCCAGCTGGTGAAGGCAGAAAAACTGGACCCAGTGAGGATATTTTTTTTTATACATTATGTATATCATTTTTTGTCACTTAAATTCTTTAGAGAGTGAAATCTTATTTGCTGTTACTGTTGTCTCTTCGTCAGGCTCGTCAGGACATCCTGGCCCAGGACCTGGCAGAGGCCATAGACAGTCAGGTGGAGCTTGCAGAGCAGCTCAGGTGTTACAGGGAGGAGAACGAACAGTTACTCAGAGACAAACAAGGGGTATGTGTGTTTGTGCTTTTTCTCTTCTGTGGTTACAGTTGTCATGGATCAGGAAATGTCACACAAATTCAGACAGACTCTCAGCAGTGTTTAGTACTTGGAGAGTGTACAATACATCAGAGTTATTGTAAACTAACAGAAATATAATAATAAGTAGATAAATGAACTATTATACTGGCCGTCTTCTTTAAGTAAAACAGTGTGTGTGTGTGTGTGTGTACTTGTTTAGAGATCTTTGTGAGGACCAACCATGATTTGTGAGGACAAAACTTTGGTCCTCATGAATTTGAAGGCATGTTTGAACATTTTTGAGGCTCAAAATGTGGTTTATGGTTAGGGTTACAATTAGGTTATGGTTAGGTTTAGAGTTAGGGTTAGGCATTCATTTCTGATGGTTAGGGTTAGGGTAAGGGGCTAGGGAAAGCATTATGTCAGTGGAGTTCCCCACTAAGGTGTCAAAACGAGTGTGTGTGTGTGTGTGTGTGTGTAATGTAATGTAGCCTTAAAACACAAGCTAAATTTGCATAATATGTGTGTATTTGTCAGCTCTTGGAACAGAAGGAGTGCCTGAGCCTTCAGGTGCAGCAGCTGACTCTGGACTGCAAAATGCACCAGCAGAAGAGCACTGTGATCCAGAACCAGATGAGAGAGCTCCAGGCCGAGAGAGACCAGGTAAGGAAGCGGTAACAATCCCTCTAGTCAAACTTTCTTCTCTTTAATATTAATTCAAATTTCCAAGCGTCATTTTTCTGTTGCAGACTTTACTTTTATGGAGAGCTTGGAAGTCGTCCGCTGTCATGTTGTTTGTTTTTCCTGTTGAAATGTGACACAGTTTCTTGCCAACAGTACTTATGAGTATCAAATATCATCCAGCTCATCTGTAATCCCCTGTTTTGTGTGCAGGTGTGTGTGTGTTTATGTTTCTTTGACAAAGGACACTGTACAAACTTCATTCTGCTATAAATAACGTTGTTTTTGGCATTGAGCAGCATTCATTTTTTTTCTTACATGAAAGCTGATTTTATCTTCACCTGCTGCTGCCATGCAGAAATGACTCACTTTAAAGCCAGTTTCTGTATATTTAACTTCAATTGTCATTGAAAAGATTTAAATGCCACTGAGCATTTTCCTCCGAGAAGAATGAAATGAACAATTCAACCACACCTTAAAAACTGTCAGCTTGCATTTAACAGCTACCTGCTCCACTGGAGATGTGGCGTAACCAACAACACAGATTTGTTTGATAGCTCCTGGGTGGAATTAGTGGTTCATACATGTTACATGTGTGATGCACACACGACCTGCGTGAATGCAGGTGTTGATGCTCCTTGTGTGTATAAAAAGGCAGGCAAAAATTAAATTGTTTGATCCAAACCCACACAGCCAAGACTATTTATCCTACTGGAGTAAAGAATACTAACAGCTAAATATTAAGAACAAGACAGTAGCTTCAAACATACCTCTACCACTTCATATATGCATTTATATACATAATATATTCTGATTTACACTACCAGTCAAAAGTTTGGGGTCACTTTGAAAAGTCTGTTTGTGAAAGAAAAGCACATTTTTAATCTAGTGAAATTTGAAACTGATCAGAAATGTTGTGAAAGACAGTAAGCTAATCATAATTTGTTCATGGTTTTTAATGGAATATCCATTAAATCCATGTACAACAGCCATCATTCCAGGGTCTCAGTAAGAATCTGTGTCATCTGATGCAAGTAAACCACGTTAAAAGTCTAATGGTTCAAGTTAGCCCAGGTGGGAGTTGGTGGAAGTCCACAAAGCCTTATGTTTCATCTAGCCTTTACTCCCTTTTTTAATCAGTACAACAGCTTTCTGCTGTGCTAACATAATTAGAAAATAGCTTTTGTATTAGTCACTTAACATGATAAACTTGCATTAGGTAACTCTGCTGGGATGGTTTATACCTTATGTCTGTGTAGATATTCCATTAAAAACCATAAATAATTTAATATAATTGCATTAATCAGTCGTTTAAAGCATGTCTGGTTTAATTTAATGTCATATCAAATAAAAACAAGAGAAAGGACATTTCTAAGTGTTGCATTTTGGCATTTTTGCTACTCATGACTCACAAGTATTTTTGTTTTTAAGTTTCTGTCACCTATTGTTCCAGAGTCGTGTTGACGGGAATGTGTTAAAAAATAGTCGTCTGCTGTTGGCACCACTTTGACATCTCACCGCATACCACACGTTTGTATGCCAGACCAGCACGTACACTAATAGCACTCCAAACAATCTCTGACGGACATGTTCAAACTGATGTTACACATTACAGATGGTGCATGACGGGTTTTTCAGTTGTGGTTGTCGTCACGTTGTGTTTCTTACATGAGGCATAAACTTGGCTTGTTTGTGTCTGTCTGCATGACAAAGGATCAAAGTTGTTCCACGTGTAGTCAGTTGTGGGTAAAAAAAAGCATAGTTTTAAATAATTATGAATCGTTCCTGCACTTCTAGGCATATCAGTCCAGAGACGAGGCCCAGGCCATGATCGCCCGTGTCCTGGCCGAGAAGGACACCCTGAGGTGCCAGCTGGTGGAGCTGCAGGAAAAAGTGTTCAGCCTACAAACCAAATGCAGACCCACGGAACAACAGCAGAGCTCTGAGGTGATTTTTCACACACATATGTGCTCACCTATGCACAACAGGTACAGAAAAAAATGCTGTTAACGACTGGCTTGATGTTTATGTTAAAGGAGAGGGAGGTCAGCTGGGAGAGCCCAAGTTCCAGCTGTGATGAATTACCCGTAACAGCTCGACGCAGACTCCGTCGCATGGATGCAATTAATCCCTCAATGATTTCCTGCAATTCAGAGGTGTGTGAGTATGTAAGATAGCCATAAAATGCTTAATTCTTTTTTCCAATTAATTTTTGTTCACATAATTTAAGGGTCTAAATTGTAACTTCTTTTTTTTTTGGAAGTTTTTGTACAGCTCACTGCGTTAAAGAATAAGGCTGGTACAGTGTGTATAGTTCTTATTGTCAACAATAAGAGTGAGGAGTGACTGAGCCATTTAGGAAACGTAGACTGGGTTGATTGATAACAAAGGATTACCACTTTGGTAGACTCAACGATCGAATGAGTAATGGATGAAAAGACTGGGTAGATATACAGCAGATGAACAGACAAAGAATAGGCGTGGACAATCATCTAACCAGTAAGAGTGAATGAAGCCACACGTGGACACACAAAAACGCCAACAGAGATCCCTCTTTTCTACCAATCATTACAGGTGCTATAGCAGAGTTCTGCCCTGGTGCATTTTCAGAATTAGTCCACATTTAAACAGGTTTGAGAACCAATTAGTAGCTTTATTTGCAGATGTTAGGTTCATTTCTATGGCAGACAGACTCTATAGGCTGCATCTGTCAGTCATTGGTGTTTTTCTTGTAATAGTGCCTCCCAATAGTTACTGACATTAATGGTTCCAACAGTGGACCCAGCAGTTCTGTTGTGCCAGCTTTTTGGCACCGGCACAAGTCCTTTTTTGTGTGTGTTAAAATGCACGGAACCAGTTCTAGATTGGGCACCGCACCAGTGAGAAAAAGGGACAAACAGGGACTGAGAGAGACAAAAGGAAAAGGATAAGACCAGGCACTAAGGAAGGTACTGTAGTAACAACCACCAGTGTTCAAATACTAACAAGTATTGCCTGTGTAATCAAAGCATGATAGGACAGCTCTCGAGGTTCATGAATATCCAAAAACATCGACACATCCGTTAACCACAGTGCACAGAGTGACATGTTCCTTCTTTATCATTCAAACTATACACTTGTGATATTTTTTTTTTTATTCATTATGAAGCAGTGAGATTGGACCTGTAATGTTGTCTGATTATATTCATCACCAGGTTTCTTTCAGTTTTCTTACAGTAATGATGATTTGTGTCTGTGTCTGTGTGTACCATGCATATCGGCTTGTATTTGCAGTGTGAAAATGGTGCAGCATGTAGTGTCCGATCCCGAAACGCAGAGCCTCCCAGTCCAGAGTCTCTCCGCCGAAGGAAGGAAGTTTTGCATGCAGAGAGCAGGTGTGTCTGTGTTTCCAGAAATGTATGTCAGTGTACATCTACATCATTTTGGGAAGCATTTCACCAGAAAGGATGAATGAAAGATGTTACTGACCTCTGCATTCCTTTCTGTGTTTGTATGACACCACTGAGTTTCAGGTTGATTATTGATTTAAAGCAATAAAAGTGACTGTAGCGGCTGTGGGTCAAGAGGTAGCGCAGGTCGTCTACTAATCGGAAGGTCAGCGGTTCAATCCCTGGCTCCACTAGTCTACGTGCCAAAGTATCCTTGGGCAAGATACTGAACCCCACGTTGCCCCCGATGCATTCATCGGAGTGTGTGTGTGTGTGTGTGAATGTTAGCTAAGCACTTAAAGTATAAAGTGCTGGATGACTGGGTGAATGTGGCATGTAGTATGAAGTGCTTTGAGTACTCAAAACTGAGTAGAAAAGCTCTATATTAGTACCAGTCAATTTACCATCTCACGCGATTCGAAGAAAGACACAAGTGTGATTGAGAAAAAATTAGAGAACACAAATCTGCATATAGGGAGTTTTCAGGAGCTACTGAAAGCACAATGTGAGAAGAAGACTTTTTTTACAGACTTTATAGGCTTTTACTCAGCTTCATCAGTGTTTAGCTGTAATCATAACTACCTACCAAATCAGTTTGTGTTGGAGCTTCCTGTAGATAGTTATCTCCGTTTAGCACACATTTCTTTGTGAAGATAAACTCGGCATAAAGTGCTTGCTTCTATTATTGTGTGTGCATATTTGTTAGAGCTGCTAAAGGTGTTCGTCTGTGTTTTTTTTTTTTTTTTCTTGTAGCTTGGAAACAGCGGAGACTGATTGCCTATTGGACGACTTTGTGTTGCTCCCTAGCGGTGTGTATAGAAAGCATTATTTTTCCCTAAATGATTGTATTTCTGTGCAGAGCAGGCAGTGTTTAACTGTTGTTTGGCAGATCCTCATTAGCTTTTGTCCATTGTTGGGCCTTTGCCAGAACTGTAAAGTGACACATTAACCCTGGGAAACAACCCTGATGCAGAATCATTAAACATCCTCTCTTGTGTTCAGTGGTGAGTGAAGACAAGCACACGCGCAGGCTTTCCTCTTCCAGTGACTCCAGCTCTTACGGGTGAGACAGTGCACTGGACAAACATCATTATGATTTAAGAGTTTTATATTGACATTAATTTTTGAGTAGATGAGATGCCAGTCTGCCTGAACACTTTAAACTGAAGGGTATGCAAATCTAATGCAGGTTAATAAAAAGGAGAGGAGGAGATTAATGATCTCCAGCTGGTTAAGTGAATACGGCATCCCCATATTAAAACCATTTACTTACTTGGATTTGATAATCAATAGTGATGTAAGTTGTGCTGTACAAAAAGAAAGTGTGTGTATGTGTGTAATATGAAGCAATGACTTAGCTTAAAGTGCTGACTCCCCCATTTCAAAGAATACGCCACCAGTTTAGCATTTCGCTCCACAACAAAAATGGTGTCAGTGTCTCAGATCATGTTCTTCCACACTTACACTTGCTAACTTGGGACCACATGTGTATTAATAAAAAAGTGCACTACAAGTACCTGGATGATGTACTCAGCATGGTCACAAAGTTGAGTGTGGAATGCTGTACCAGAGCCAATCCAGGAGAACAGTTCCACTTTCTATTAATCTCATTGTGCAGGAATTATTTGTAGTTCAGCCAGGTGCCTAGCAGAGGGCGAGATGCAACATGAATGAATGGACCTAAACAGCCAAAATAAACAAAAAAGCCCACATTTTATTTTTTGCAAA
Organism: Paratilapia polleni; assembly: GCA_015106735.1. Classification (NCBI taxonomy): domain Eukaryota; kingdom Metazoa; phylum Chordata; class Actinopteri; order Cichliformes; family Cichlidae; genus Paratilapia; species Paratilapia polleni. The sequence goes on along the minus strand of VUQI01040965.1, from coordinate 3,087 downwards.
TACAGTACTTGTATCCAGACTGAATAAAATGTCCTTTAGTTTTTCTTACAGAGAAGCTGACTTTGCCCATAAAACACTACCGTTCTGCTAATGCTTGCTGAATGTGTGGTTGAGAGCTTATTATTGATAGACACATCTCTTGGCTCTTCGTGTACTAAACGTACGGATGATGTATAAAATTCAGACTGTGTGCAGAGTTTTATCACCAAACAGGGTCACTGACTACAGGAAAATGATAGATTGTGTAGGATTTGTAACTCAATATTCAGTATCCCTTTAATTAGGTTTGTTTTCATTTATCAATGCAATTTAATGGATCTGCAAGGCTGTAATTCAACACCAACCAAACCCTGCAGCAGCATTTAGTACTAAACGCATGAAATGCTGATGGGAATGCTGACGATATGTGACAAATTATTGGAGAAATTTAAAGGTTGACCTGCTGGCAACATATTTTTTTAAAGAGCATCCAGAGGACAAAAAAACAAAAAAAAACTGATGATATGGCAACCCATTCAGTAATTGCAGAGACTTCTGTTGAACCAAAAATATTAATCTGATGGGGAAAAATAATAAAAGATAGTTTTCATCTTGTGGGGACCATCAGTCCATCCTGTATTTTATGAAATACTATATGTCACTCTGGATCAAAGTCCTGGCCTGACTAACCAACCAAATGGCATTCCCATCCTGAAGCTCATCCACAAGTCGGGCTAAAAAGGCTAAATTTAAAGCCTGTTTCAAATGTAAGCACCCTCAAACTAAAGATGAGATTCAGCACCGTTGTCTTAGTGCACATCCATTGTACTTAATAAGTACAGAGACATCACCACTGAAATGTGTAATACAATGAAGGAGGATTCTCTGTTGAGTGTATAAAGTATCATTTTTTTTCTTTTCATAAAAGCTAACAAACTGTGATCTCTATAATAATCAAAATGTTTGCTGAAGAACCTGAATAACTTCCCTAATTTTTTCTCATCAGCCTGTCAAGAACCTCAGTCCCTCCCTTCCTGATGCGATCTCGTCCAAAAGCAATCCGCGTCAGTGGCAGAGTTATCAGCATCTCCTTCCAGGGTGAGGGGATGCTCAACCAGCTGGCAGTAGTAGGGGGCAATAAAACCGGAGTGTTTGTGCACCAGGTGACTGAAGGAAGTGCAGCTCATACTGTCTGCATCAGCCCCGGGGCTCAGATAGTGGAGGTAGGTGCATTGTGTGTGTGAAAGCTGTTTTTCTCATTGTCCTGCCTGTTGGGAAGGTGATTCTCATGATGCTGTTGGTCTGCAGGTGAAGTACGAACAGAATCAGAAGGCTCTGAGGATGGTGCTGGAGGATTCCACTTTAGAGGAAGCTATGTGGGCTCTCGGCCAGGTTACAGGCTTCTGTCACCTCTCCCTCCGGCCCAGGCAGGATGGTAAGTTCTATTTTATTTATTGCCTCAGATCTTAGTCTCACCATAAATCATTTGTGTGCCATGTTAATGAAGCTGTTAGACCCCACTCTGCAACATTTCTTCTGCCTTGAAGTCATAATGGTCTCTGTTATTATTTTTCTTCCTCTTTTAAACAAATTCCATTCAAACATCTAAATTTACTACTGCTGTAAACATGCACAAAAAGTCATGCAAGAGCACTGGCAGTGCTGTATTATACTTCTTGTTTGTCACAGGATATCCCAACATCAGCTGCAAATAAGACTTTATGGTTGCAGCTGATATGAAACCTTCAGGAAGAAGACTGTTTACCTTGAGATTAATGATATGGGCGGCTGCCACATGAAGCAACTCCTCATGAGGAAACAAAAGCAGGATATGATGTTGATCAACCTGCTGTGTTTATGAGGGTGTCTTTGTTTTACAAAGAATGTCTTGCAAAGAATTCAGTTCAGAATTTGACAGACAAGCACATTTTTGGCAGGTATCCAAGGCCAAAACATAATAAAACAGCTAGCTGCAGGTTTTAATGACAAGAAACCCCCAACCGGTCGCGGCAGATGGCTGTCCCTCCCTGAGCCTGGTTCTGCCGGAGGTTTCTTCCTGTTAAAAGGGAGTTTTTCCTTCCCACTGTTGCCAAGTGCTTGCTCATAGGGGGTCGTCTGATTGTTGGGGTTTTCTGTCTAATATTGTAAAATATAAAGCGCCTTGAGGCGACTGTTGTTGTGATTTGGCGCTATATAAATAAAATTGAATTGAATTGAATTGAATAGAAACAGCCCTGCATGTTTGGCATATTAAAATATGATTTTTTTTTTGTTTAAATCCAATCCCTTCTCCTTTGTGCATTGCATTAACCTGCTTAAATATTATTTTTTGGAAGTACAGAGAAGCTAGATATTGTAGTTCTTTCACCACTACAGAATGCATTACATAGCAAACTCAGCTCTTCAGCTTCTCTGTGGTCTGTTAAATGCTCTCAGTAGATTGTTTATGTACAGTGGTGTGAAAAAGTGTTTGTCCCCTTCCTGATTTCTTAGTTTTTTTAATATTTGTCACACTTACATGTTTCAAATCATCAAACAAATTTTAATATTAGACACAGATAACCAGAGTAAATACAAAATGCAGTTTTTAAATGAAGGGAAATTAATGGAAAAAAAATAAAACAAACCTACCTGGCTCCCTGTAATTGCCCCCTAAACCTAATAACTGGTCGTTCCACCCATGGCAACAAGAACTGCAATCAAGCATTTGTGATAACTGGTAATGAGTCTTTCACATTGCTGTGGAAGAATTCTGGCTCACTCTTCTTTGCAGAATTTTAATTCAGCCACATTGGATGGTTTTCAGGCATGAACGGCCTGTTTAGGGTCATGCCAAAGCATCTCAGACTGATTTAAGTCCAGACTTTGACTAGACCACTCCAAAACCTTCATTTTTGGGTTTTTTTTTTTTGTTTGTTTGTTTTTTGAGCTATTCAGAGGTGGACTTGCTGGTGTGTTTTGGATCATTGTGCTGCTGCATAACCCGAGTGTGAGTGAGCTTTTGAACTGATGGCTGGACATTCTTCTTCAGGATTTTCTGGTAGAGAGCAGAATTCATGGTTCTATCAATTACAGCAAGTCGTCCAGGTGAAGCAGCAAAGCAGCCCC
>VUQI01040963.1:0-15985 GCA_015106735.1 Paratilapia polleni | reverse complement strand
AGAGTGAAAAAAAAAAATGATAAAAAAAAAAAAAAAAAAAGTGTGGTAAAGGAACAGAAACTTTCCGGTACAGAGCTTGCTGTGAGAGCCTGTGGTGCACTAGATATCTTTTTTTGGAAAGGTGTTTTGCTGAGTATTTTAGTCCCACAAACCAAATACTATGCAACTTAATGTATTAAATAAATAAATCAATAAATAAAAAAATCTTCTTGGCCAAAAATGATGAGGCTTTGTGTTCTCTTGCTTTGAAATGAAAAGATTGACGTCCAACACGTTAAGAAATGGGACAGAAAGCTTGAGACAATGGAGCTAGCTGAAGTTACAATCAAAATCCAGGTGTTTAGTGAGGACATCAAGTTAATGTGGAACTCAATCAGAGCAGAATAAAAGTCTCTAACGAACCAAACTAAAACCAAACTAAAACGCTGAAAAAACGATTGTTATTGGATGTGTTGGACCACTGCTTGACCAATTAAACTGCAGGCAGCAGCTTTTAATAATAAGTCATACAATGTGATCTGATCTTTATCAAAGTAAAGATACTATAGACAAGCTGTCACAGTACATCCTGCTTGACTCCACTTGGCAAGGACTTGACTGCCAGCTTCCTCTCTGATCCTGGGTCTGACTGCTCCCTGGAGCTAAGAAGTTCCCTGAAGAATGTGTGGCTCTTAATGCGCCTGCCCTTGGCAGGTCTCCTCAGCATTCCTCTTACTGTGGTATGACTAAAGGGTGCCCTGGCCTCCTGTGGATATGTGCATGCTTGGCACTCAGGATGCCAGGTAACTGCTCTGGTTTTTAGCCCTTTGCCCCAAACCCCAGACTCTAGTCCACCTTCCAAAGAGGCTATAACTGTCAGCCTCCTGCCTGACCTCTATAAGGGTTCCTCTTTCATCACTGGTCTCCTTCAGCCTCCTTCACCTTCACCTGTCCTGTCTTCTGGTTGCCCTCTTGAAATCCAGCCTCCGCACTCCTGTTCTTCTGCTCTCCAGCTGCCTCTGCCGGGTTCTCAGCTCCCAAAAGCTGAACAAAGAGTTCATAGTTGATAACAATCTCAGCTTTTATTTTATATAAATAGCTGAGAGATATCAGTTAGCCTCTCATTCTGGCAAGAACCTGTGATATTACAGGATACATGAGGAAATGCATGTTCTGCAGCATGACGCAGAAACCACTGCTTTTCTACACAGTTTGGTGTGGTACCACGTTGAACAGTAGCTCTTTGTTAGCAGAAAGAAACATTCTCCCTGTGTGATCACCACAGGCCTCATAGAAAGCATACATACACACACACACACACACACACACACTAAAGAAGCTTATGCATCAGAGTTGTTGCCCTCCTATGAAAGTTTAATAAGCAGGGAGTGGGGCCAGTCAAAATTCACACACACACACACACACACATACAAACTTAATGAGGGGTGTCTCACACGTAGTGGTTCAACTGACGCCAGCAATGGTGGGAGAGAGGAAGGTGTCTGAGTGTGTGTGTGTGTGTGTGTGTGAGTGTGTATACATTGCGGTGGGGGTGTCTGAAGGTGTGAATCAAACACTTAACTAAGCTTCTCCACTTGTGCTCTCCCAGGACTTATACAAACACCCTAAGCTGCCTGTCATATTTCTGCATGTACACTGACTGTATGTAGCAGTCCCTGTACACATCAGACCCCAACTACATTTCTGTAGTAGAATACTCAGCTTATGCTCAACTAGCTCCAGGCCAATATCTCCAGGTAGATTGTTTCAAAGAGCTAAACTTAAACTTTCAGTTCACATATCAATCTAGAGGATGTTTCCAATAAAAGAAAATTAAAAAAGCCAGGGGTATGTACTTTTAAAGCATACCTTTGGTCTGCTATTGCTTTAGAAACATTTCTAAATGGCAGCCAAACAAGCCACTCTTTAACACTTTTAATGGTGGATGTACCACCACTGTCTTGTGGACAACTGTTCTGAAGCCTTAAGTTTGGCATTTTGGTCATCACTACTTTTAGGGTGTTTTCACACCTGCCGTGGTTAGTCCGTTTAAATCGAACTCTGGTTTGTTTTCGCCCTTAGTGTGGTTCGTTTGTGCAGATGGGAACATTTTCTCTGTGTGAAAAGAAAACAAACCACGGGGAAAAAAAACCTACAAGTTTAAAAACTCATCAACAGATTTGGACCAGAGTAAACAAACTGTAGGTATAAAAAGACCCTTAGTTGCTCCCTTGCCACAAGGGGTCACCACAACATGAAGCTTCACATGTTTAATCTGGCAGAGTTTTACACCAGATACCCTTCCTGACACAACCCTAAAAGGGATTTGTGTCTCTGGCTGGAATCAAACCTGGCACCTTTTGCTTGTCATGCGAATATGTAAACCACTACACAATGGAGCCTCTTGACCAGCACAGTGTCCATTTTTAATAACAAAAATACATAAATAATTGTGACATATTTGGATGAAAGTAGTGCTGGGGTGTTATTTTGCAGATAGCCTCAAGTGGCCTTCCATGTTTGGAAGTGGTAGTTCCATGTTTGCTTTATATTTTCGACCCCAGAGGTTGCCCATTGCTAAATTAGCATGCTAACATACTCATTGTAACCCGTGTCCTCCTCAGATGTTCCATTTGGGAAGTCATTCCTCAGGCCTCATTGTACAGGTGTGATTTTTTTTTTCGTCAAAATGTGAGCACAAAATGGACAGTACAAAAAAGTGAAGTGTTGTATTTTATTGCGCGGTGTGTTTTAGTCTTTAAACAACATTTTGACAAAATCTGTTTCCAGCATACAGTTGATTTGTTTCCCTTTTTATCAGGGTTACTGCTAGCAAATAACTCTTCTAACTTACAGCGCATTCCACTTACCTCGGAACTCTGATGTGACGCCCGAGTTGAGCGCGTTCAAGTAGTAAAGTCGGAAAAGTGAAGAAAAACAGGATTTGTTTTGGTTCTTAGCAAGGTAGAGCCATTCATGCATCACTAATAATACAGCACAATGCTTGTTTTTTTGCACTTAAAAACACCACTGCAGCACGTTCACGTATACAGCCTGGTCAATGCTCTGCGTATGGCTTATTTAGCAAGTCACAAATACACAACAGTGGCAGCACAGATTAAAAGTTTTACAGTTTTACTACTATTTACTTTCACTGCTGACATCTTGGATTGTTAACTCGGGGTTGGTGGGGCTGCTCCAACTTTCAATAAAATTCTGACTTCCGGCTTCATCTGGAACGCACTGTTATTTCGGTCACTCTATAAGGACAGAAACAAATGGTTACAACCTAACTGTAAATTCATTGTAAGAAACATTTTTTGTTATAAAATCTGTGAATTTGGATCATCTGTGATTCTGATTATGACTAGGCATTTGCACTCCTTTTTTTCAAGGTGCAAAGTGTGAACTGTGTTCACCGTCTCAGTTTAGTGTGCTAGCATGCTAATAGTTGTAATTATAGGAATGCCAACAGTTTTGGTAGTCCATTAGCTGCATCTGCTGAATCTACAGAGCCAGGGTTCTCGTACTGTGGCCTGTGGACCAATGGTTTCTCTTAGTAACATTTAATGTGGCCCCCGAGCAACAAGGAAAACTGCACTACTGTGCATTTCATTCATCCACAGTTCATTTTATGGTATAACAACGAAGAATAGGACTAAGGGAGTATTTCTCTTTGATTCCAACGCTTTCAATCTCTAGTCATCTTAGCAGACTAAACCTTCCTGCCTTTGACAAATAAAACTTGTCTCAGGTATTAAAACAGCATCCCCTCTAATGGGAATATATATATATATGTGTGTGTGTATATATATATAAACCAGCACAAAAAGGATAATTTCCTACACAAACCACCATCCTCTGAACAGACACCATCTAAAACTTTTTATATAATGCATTTTTCATGTGTGACCCTCCAGCATATGTTGACTCCTTAAATTGCCACTCACTCATCAGAACTTTGAGATGTGCTACAGATGTTCCAAGGGTTGTGGGGCGATGCCAGCTGAAGCCAAAACCTTCTTGATTTTAGACAGGACTCATTATTATAACACGGTGCTGCTCTAGTTTTGCTTGCCTTAGTATTATGACACAAACCAAGTTGAAAGTTTAATCTGATGAAGTGCTAAATGAAAATACAGAATTCACTTTCTGGGAACCAGGGACAGCTGACTGAATTTTAATAGCATTTCACAGTTTTTGAGTTTAGATCAAAGTGGTGGACTGACCAAAGCACAGGCCAATACTTCTATATAGATCCATGCTACAATCTTGTGAAAAAGAAAGTTTTCACAGGACTCTATGTAGAGAATCACAGTACATCCTTACTGCTTCCATAGGAATTAAGAGGGTAAGTAGCAGCCAGGTGCTGCTGATCAAGTGCCCTGGATTAACTGATCGTCAGCAAGTGTGACCACGTCTATAAAACCAGAGTTTGCCGGTCTGGAGCATTCAGGAGTGTGTCAACACAAGGTTTACAAAGGTTTGCGAAGTTGTATCTGAACAAACTACAAGGCTTCTGGAACAATATCCTTTGGACAGACAAAACCAAAGTGGAGATGGTTAGCCATAATGCACAGCGCCACGTTGGAGAAAACAAAACACAGCATATCAGCACAAACACGACATATCAGCTGTCAAGCACGGTGGTGGAGGGGTGATGATTTGGGCTTATTTTGAAGCCACAGGACCCGGGCACCTTGTAGTCATTGAGTCGACCATGAATGTGAGGCCATCTGTCCGACAGCTAAAGCTTAGTTGAAATTGGGTCAACATAACTGTGAAGGCATCCTGTCTGCATTGGGACAACTGGACAACAATGATCCCAAGCACAGCAGCAAATCTACAACAGAATGGCAACAGAATAAAAAAGAAAAGAATCAAGGTGCTGCAAGGGTCCAGTCAAAGTCCAGACCTCAGCCTGATTCAAATGTTGTGGTGAGACCTTAAGAGAGCTATGCATAAATGAATGCCTGCAAACTTCAATGAACTGAAGCAATGTTGTAAAGAAGAGTGGGCCAAAATTCTTCCACAATGATGTGAGAGACTGATAAAGTCACACAGAAAATGATTACTTCAAGTTATTGCTGCTAAAGGTGGTTCTACAAGCTATTGAATCATGGGGTGCATTTAATTTTTCACATGACTATATTAGCATTTTTAGATATCCCAATGCACACAGCAGCAACATATTTAGAAAATCTTCAACAATCAAAAAAACTTTAGATGCTGTATCATTTCTCTGGACTTAAAACTCTGGAGTTTTTGTGACATAAAGAAAAAATTCTTAAAATCCATGTGAAAGTGTAGATTTTGCTCATTTTCTTCTTTTTTTTTCTGTTTACATCTTTTAATCGCCCTGTGATGAGTGTTTGTCTGTTTGATATACAATGCGGTGACTTGTGACGTTATAATTTCAAATACATAACATCAGCACGTAATTATACATTCACTGGAATTGAAGTAATCAAACAATTTTAGATTGAAGCCTGTCAACATGTAGGAGTTTGCAGCCTGCAATTTGTACTGTGGTTGCATTTCACGGGAACTGAAATGATAATAATAAGTCAGGAAGAGAATGCTGTGAAATAAAAGCCCTGAAAGTTTCTGTTGATATTATGGCACAGAAAGCAAATGCAAGAAACAAAAACAAAAAAAAAAAAACCCCTGCCAAATTTAGGTTTGTATATTTTAAATCCCTAAGTGCATGTCATTGCTACTGCTTATGACATTAACTGTGTACATCATTATTCCCCTTCTTCTCCTGTCAGAGTTACTCGTTCAGTTTTCGCCTCTCCCTCAGGCCTGAGCTGTCTCTGCAGCTTTCAGAATGTGTTTGTTGTTTCTTGAGCTTGCCCAGCCAATTAAGGTTAATGTGATAGACATGATTTAAGCACATGAAAGCGTCTGAGGTTCCCTGGTAAAATACCTCAGTGGAGAGGTACTCCAAAGAAGTAAGACACACAGGAGCTGAAACAAGCCCCAAGGTTGTAAATTGTCAACGATCTCTAGAGAAAACCCTCTCTTTGAAATAAAGATATGGCACCCAGGATTCGTGGAATGCACAGTCAAAACTGCCTGATACACAAAGGCATGTTTACTCATTTTCTACCCCTTCTCTTTTCATGTCTTCCCACAAACCAATCAAGGGCAATAGTGTTTAGGCCCTGGGCAAACTGGATATAGTGTTTCTGTTCATGTAGCTGCTGATCAAATACAGATCTTAAATTTTATCAGTGACAAAACAGTTTCCCATTTTCAGTATGCTTTTTGAATTCATGGTAAACAGTCATGGGATATTGTATAAATGTTAAACCATGGCAGAATAATATCTGAAAAACAGAAGAATACAAAGAGCCAACAAACTGGGAAAAAAACAAAACAAACAAAAAAAAAACGTCTATGGAAAGTAACACAGGCTAACTTTAGTCTCAATCGTATGCCAGGCATAGCCATTGATGGATTACTAAATGGGCCCCAGTGGGCACAGTGGGGCTAACTCATAATAGTTAGACTGTAGCATCAAAACATGAGTGCAGAAAAAATAATAAATAAATAAAAAAAATAAAATAAAATAAAATAAATCCGTAAAAAACAGAACTCTACTGGTAATTTTCTCCCAGTACATAATCTGTTTTTTTTTTTTGTTGTTGAATGAACAATCATAAAAAGAAATTAATCTAAATGACCCCGTCACAGTTAAGTGATCTAATAGCCGAGGGAATGAAGGATTTTAAGTATCTATTTGTTCTCCACTGGGGTACAAGGTAGCGGCAACCTGAGAGCAACTTCCTGAACTCAGATGACAAAACATGGTCAGGATGGTTAATAATGTTTTTTGCCTTCTTTATCACCTGCTTTCCCCAGAGTGAACACAAATACAGAAAATGCCTTCATTTTAAAACGGTACGTTGTACTGTATTTTTACAGATTTTTTAACATTTATTTTTTACTGTGTAAACTGATTAATTGCTGCTAGTTTGCAGGTTTGTGAGCAAAGTTTGTGTCCCTTTTGGACCTTTGTGTTGTGCACTTTCTTTGCACTGCTGTTTAACTTTGCTTTTTCCTGCTACATTGGTTTAGACATTTAAAACTACTTGGTTATGTTTAGGCACTTTTCCTAATTGGTTAGGAAAAGACTGTGATTTGGGTTAAAATACATCCCTTCACACCAGTAAGTCTTGATGAAACCTCCATAGCAACAGGTTAATGCACCACCAAAGGACACCTTGTGAATAACTGAGACACACCAGCAGGTTTGACAAAACAGTCCCATTTAAGCCTCGGGAATGAGAATGGCTTGGTTCTCCAGCTAATCAGACTCTGGTCCTTACATTTACACGACAGCCTGTGTAACTTCTTGGTGTCTGTGCTGCCATAGTCCTAGTGTGACCTCATCTCTGGCGTTCCTTAAAATCACACATGCAGACCCACCACACGTCCAGGGCAATGGTGGTCTGCTGTGTGATGATCTGCAGCACCCGGTGGGAAAGTGAATCCTACAGTGTGTGCAGGAGGTTCGGGACTAGTCCAAGTTCTCACCTATTAAAACGAAACAGATCACCACCTCAAAGAGAGGGCAAAATCCCCACTAATAGCTGTAAAGGCCTGCCGCGGACCTGCACATTCACTCACACACAGAGAAAAGAGAGACAGTGATGAATTGTACTGGGAAAATCCCTGCTGTATGGATCCTTCAAAGGCTAAAACCTGCAAAGCTCTTCAAGGCAGATCCTCACAGCACTCGAAGTGAGAGTAAAGGGAATTAGGCTGAATGAAAAGCACTGGAAAGTCATTCAGACACTTTATTAAGATCTCAAGTCATAAAGCCACTGGAAAGTCATCGGATCCATGGCCACTTGGACTCTGTCTCCTATGGACAGCAATCAAAATGCTTGATGCATAGCATACATCTGGGATAGTGCTTTAGTGCTTTGTCTCCTATACTGGGGTGCAGTTGAGAAAACAATTGCAGAGGTGAGTTGCAACCAGTGTTCTCTGCGAGCCAGTGGAGTTCAGTTCACCCAAACAATCCAGCAGCTGAAACCTGAAAACCTTTCCACAGCACTCAACTGGGAACATTGGGCACATTAGAATTTAAGTTAAAATCAGGCCAAAGAACTCTTGGCTGCTCAAAGAGTCACTAGATATAGTCATAAAGCATCAACATATTATATTGTGCTTATTGAGACTTAACAGCACAGCCAACATGGAAAGACACAGACACGGCAAATCCAAGAGCTTGTCAGTTCGATCAGAGCTAGAAAAAATATATATCTATTTTCACTAGACTTGAGTGTTTTAAGTGTTTCATTTGAAAGTCACATTGCATTTACACAAGAGGCTGGCATAATGTCAGTCTAAGCAATGAATATAAAACACCATGGCATTCTTTGAGAAAATGCTGAGCAGTAAGGTAGCCTAAATTCAAAACATGTTAAACACAGGCATAGCTCTTTAGGGCGATTATATTCCCTTGCGGACATGCACAGATCCAAGTGTGGACACCAAAGATGTATAGTTGTTATTATACTTTCTGGTCCACTTTCCATAAATCCACAGCAGATCATTATCTACTGATCGTGTGCAGTTGGTTCCCCTGTGGCATGACGGCATAATTGGTAGGTATGAGCACATCCAGAACATCATCTAATTACAAACACTTTGACCCTCAAGAGGTTTAAGAGCACTGTGAAATACAACTAAGTTACAACACTGCTTGTGTTTAAATGCTAAGATAAAAACACAGGAGTAGGAGGCCTAAGTCATCATTGGTGAAGACCCTAACACTAACCGAGAATATTATTAATATTTTTTATTAAATTGTTCTCCCAAATCTTGGCAATCAAGGAATAAAGAAAATAATCATTTTACCTCACATACATCAAAAACTATTCACATTTTTTTCTGAAACAAAAAGCCTTTCTTCAAAGAACAGTGTTAGGGTAGGGGTAGGGTTAGCACCATGCAGCATGCATGATGGCGTAGAGCTCAGACAGTTAAAGTACAGCTGGGTATGTAGAGTTTGGTGGTGATCAGCTGTCTAATCATGAGTGTAATTTGTCTGTAATAATGAGTGCAATTCTGTTTTATTTGAGAGCATTTTTCTGTCATGAATTAGGCCTACTAAACAATATAACATTGTTTTGACTGTTCACCTTCAGTGGCGTTTAACATACTTATCTAATCAATTCCAAGGTACACTCAAGTTTTTCTGGCAGCACATGGTGTCCCAACACCTTACTAAGACACTTTATGTTGTTTCTTCTGAATGAAAATGGGTGCCCACAATAGCCCACAATTACAGTGAACAAACCCATGTCTAAACTGCTCATTTAACCTAACAATAATGGGATTGGTAATTTTGAATTACTATATTTTAAATTTGAATCCTTTATTGCACACTGAATAAGTAATCACATTGTTCTAACACGTTGTAAGTAATACATTTCTGTCCAAACTCCCCTGAAGTGCCGGGTGAATTACTGCAAAACAATGCAGGCTGCATTTAGAAAATGACTCATCTTTAAAGACCCATGAAGAGCTGAAGATGATGGGAAGTCATTTCAGATCCAAACAAAGATTACAATAAAATGCAGTTGTGATGTGATCCTTCACATATGTTCAGACCTTCAATATCATATGATAGTTCTTTCCATTAATTTCAATTTCATCTTTGTGTGTCTGGCACTGAGTCATAAGAAACATACAAATCAACAGACAGCGCAGCAATAAGTGGAGATACAGTTACAGCATCTTGTGCCTACAGAGGAAGTCTGTACTGTTTAGGCTCCACTGCCTGACTGAAAACCTCTCATATCCTCGAGTGACGCATTTTATCTATCAGAGGATGCAGACAGGATGCCTTTATAGTTATTTAGTGGCTATCTGAGATGGTGGGTAAAGAAATAAAAATATCCTGGTGAACACCAGGCGTCAGACTAAGTCTGGTGCTCTTTGTTTACTTGTATGAAATAAGAAGAAGAGAAAGGAAGACAAGAGGAGATTAATGAGAAGAGCAGAGAAGACAGTTTTGGCATTATGCTTTAAGTATACAAGCAGACAAAATAATACAAAAGAAACGCCTTTAAATTATTCTGAGAACTTTAGAATTCAAATATCTTGATTAGGGATTTCACAGTACAAGACGTGTTATTCAGTATCACCACAGTTCTAACCTCAGCACAAGAACACAGCAGATATGAACATCACACAGTTTAAATAACCCCACATACTATCTGTCAGCCCTATCTGCAAGCCAGAATTCCACACATGAAAGGGCACTTCTTCCCAAGAGTAATGCAAGAAGGTGCTGGAAGTCCGGCTCAGTCACACTAGGATAACACAATAGGATAACAACCTCACAGCGACTACGAAAAATCACGGGTTGCCCAGTGACTGCATTGAATTTTTTTGCATTCGGTGACCAAATGCAAGTAGCTGCAGTGAACAACTAGCCACCCAGAGGCTGAGCATGCAACACCCTCAACCTCTGTGCGACCATAGTCAATCGTAAGATGACTGCACAGGTCGCCTGGTGGGAGGCAACCTGTATCCAAACAATCGCAGCCCAACTCAGACTGACTGCAGTCTCTCTCAGACAGACTGGTGAAGGTTTGCAAATAATTGCTGTCTAATTTATAAACGCAGACAGATTGCCAGCACGTTGCAATCAATCTAAGGCAGTCTATACTGATGAATGCAACTCGTGTGCGATGTTTCTCTTTGCAATACGGGACTCAACTTAAGTGGTTGCCCACTGGTTGCATCCTGGTTATATTCCTATATAAAAGCAAGGTTGCCAAGCACCTATGTCAGTGTGGAGTTGCATCGCTGTCCTGCAGCAACTACGTCACTATTTCTGGAGGAATTTCTGAATTTCTGTTTCAAAACTATGAGGTTCTGGGTGGACTCTGAATGTAAGTAGTTAATATGGATTTCTGTTTAATGCGAGTTTCTGTGTATGTAGATGGCAACAGGTTTGCAATTTTCACCAGTTTATCACAGTTTATCACCATATTATTAAAGATTACATATAATTGCCAACTTTACCCCATTCGGTTGCAAAGTGATAGCAGACTGACAGCAGACTGAATCTGTCTTATTGCTGTATTATCTTGATGCTTTGACGTCACTTTGAAGACGGCAACTTACTACGAGTTGTCACAAGTTCACTGCACATGGTGGCTGTAGGATTAATGAACCATCCATATACAAAACAGATGAAAAGCCTTATTCATATTAAGAAAGGTGCAAAACTGGTACATGGAAAGTATTTTGCAACAACAGTATTTTGCTTCTTTAAGATGAAATACTTTAATCTTTCCATACATTGCTGCTCTTGTGTAGTAATGCTGTCACCAGCATACTAGGAATAGCACTGATTTTCATTAAAAACAAAAAAACAAACAAAAAATGAATATACAGCCATTAATTAATTATTTCTCTGGAATTTTTTGAAGCCATCCAGTGGGCCTCATGGGACTCTTTGGTGGACCGGTTCTACCTGCTGGCTAAATGTTTGACAGGCCTTGCCTAAACAATCTGTTGGCATCTACAATAACCCAGGGAAAACAAATACATCACATATTCAGAATTTTAGCATCATGATCCAAAGCAACTGAATAGGTAGCAAACACGGATAACTGGGGAGTGACCAGACAGTCATATCACAACAATTAAAAACTTGACAAGACAGTTTGCATTATTTTTTTTTTCTTCACGTAGAAGAAGACATGATTGCAGCATCTGTGATGGGTAAATGTCTCCAGGACTCACCACACATAGCTGTGGTTAGCTTCTTGAATTGTTGACTTCATGTTCGACAATGCAGATCTCATTAAACATGCTGAGCTGCAGTAGGACAAATAGGCTGAAGTTAACAAGGCAGAGAGCATCTGGTAAAAGTAAATCTTTTACCAGAGGCCAAGCCACACATACAGAGCAACAGGGTGTAAAAAGGACACGTTATATAGCGATAGGAAGAGGATATTTTTATGGGATAGCTGTGTAACCCAAAAGCAGAAGGAAGTGTTAAAGGATGCTACTGAGGCATGTCGACATCAACAGTTCTTCCTTACTTTATGCTGCATCCTAAAAAAAATCTTAGAACAGTTTACTGTGAGACTTTCAATGAGCCTTTTCAGGACAGAATTAAAGCGCAGAATTAAAATTTGAAGGTCGATAGCCACTACAAGAATCCGACCAACTGAAATTTTACGGCTTTAATAGCCATTGCCATAATTGCTCAACGGACATAAACAATCACTGTGTGCAACTTGTAACAAATATATTGGAACTGCCTGTTAAAGACAGCATGGGTTGCTACCTGCCCGCGTGACTTTGCTGAAGAGGGGAGACACAAATTTTAAGTTAAATTACTGTACTTGAGAGTGTTGCTGTTTAAAACATTTTACTGAAAATGATACCGAGTTTCATTACAGTGTCAGCAATAAATGAAATAAATGATTCAGTCTGCCTATAAATTCAGATGGTTGATTTTTTTTATCTTTTTTGTTTTGGTAAAGCTAACTTGAAGTAACCTCAAATATTTTGGCTGCTAATTTTACTACCACTTATTAGCATAACTTAGCATGCAATTTAGCATGCAGGAGCAAATGATTCCAGCTTAATAATTTCCAGACAGATTCAACATTTTATCACACTTGCATGGATATAAATGGCACTCTTTGGGATCCTTGGGTCCCATAGCATTCCTCATTTCTTCATGGCCACTGTAGCTGTTGTCTCTGTCTTTCCTGACTCCCGGGGGCCGACCGGCTGCCATGAAAGGAGGGAGGGTGCTGTCCCTCTCGTTAGCATTGGGACCATTTAAAGCTGATTATATGGAGCTGGCTGTGCCATAAAGCTTCCCTTCATGAGAGATCACCCAGGCAAACCGCACGTCCAGCTGTCAATATGATGGCCGTTGCCGGGTCGGCCAAGCACAGATTGCTGGAATGTGGGGTGTTTAATCAGAAGACAAATGCCATATTTTGTGCAGTTTGTTTTTACGGCCCAGCAGGGGGTTTGGGGGGGAGGTTGGTCATGTCTTCTTGAATTTGTGCTGAAGTTATATAAACCTGCATTAAGCACATTTTTCTCTTGTGTTTGTGCACTTATTTTATGTGGATATGCATACCTGTGTGTGTGTGTGTGTGTGTGTGTGTGTTTGTTCTTCTTCTGCCAAAGTGTTTGTGGAGACATATTGTGGATGTTTTCCTGGAAATGAGGGAAAATGAAACTGCACACATGCATATGGTGGTCCACTGCATGTATAGATGCAGAAAAGCATAGTTTGTGTGTGTAAGAGAGATACAAAAAAGTCCTTTTGGCACATTAGTGTTTAATTTTATGTGCATGTGTGTGCGTGCATGCTGTGCCAATGACCCAGTGTGGCCACCCATGATGATTGTGGGGCCTCAGAGTAACACAGCTTGAAGCAACAGTGAGACAAAAAACACTTGAACCCCGATGACTTTCTCTGTAAGTAGCCATTTAATGGTCCTGCCCTGAAAATACAAACAGCACACAAACACACAGTAGCGACCATTGTATAAGTCTGCCTTCATGCATCTACCCTGTTTTGACACTTCTGTCCTCTATTTAGCAGAATGCATAAAGAAGGACCTCAGAAGAAATGTTCTCTGTGGGAAAACTGACCACAATTTAACTGCTGATCTGGAGTCAGATGAGCTCCTCAGAATTCGATTTCTCATGCTGGCTAACCAGCAGCGCTCAGTGTTTATGGCACTTGGAGTGCAGCATAGAACTGTATTTTGAACAGTGTCCAGCAAGTCACCTCATTGCTACTGATGAAAATGATAATGCTGATGCCCATCAGAACCTTGCTGTCACATTTTCTAATTGGAAACCCTCCAAATGAACACACTACAATTTACCAGTTAATTTTTGACTATAGTATGTTGCACAACTGTTCAAATATAGACTGAATTCTGAATTAAATACTGGGCACACATTTTGCCCTTAACAATGGCTATGGTTGTACGGATCCTAATATTCCAGCTATAATTAATATAAAAGCGTCTTCATGGTTTGCGCCGTGAAATGCGCACGTGCACGACCTCCACTGACATACAGTGGGTTCAGAAAATATTCAGGCCCCCTTCACTTTTTTCAGTTTTATGTTGCAGCCTGATGCTACAATTATTTAAATTCATTTTTTCCCTCATTAATCTACATGCAGTACCCTATAATGACAACTTGAAAACAGAATTTTAGGACTTTCTGTAAATTTATTAAAAAGAAAAAAATGAAATATCACTTTTACATAAGTATTCAGACCCTTTACTTAGTACTTAGTTGATGCACCTTTGGCAGCAATAACATCCTCAAGTCTTTTTGGGTATGATGTAACAAGCTTTGCACACCTGGATTGGGGGATTTTCTGTCATTCTTCTTTGCAAATCCTCTCAAACTCAGTCAGGTTGGATTGGATGTTTGATAGGGTTCAAGTCAGGGCTCTGGCTGGGCTACTCTAGGACATTCACAGAGTTGTGCCTAAGCCACTCCTGTGTTGTCTTCGCTACGTGGTTAGTGTCATTGTCATGTTGGAAGATGAACTTCGGCCCAGTCTGAGGTCCTGAGCTCTGTGGAACAGGTTTTCATTGAGGATATCTCTGTACTTTGCTTTATTCAGCTTGCCCTCAAACCCTGACCAGTCTCCCAGTCCCTGCGGCTGAAAAACACCCCCACAGCATGATGCTGCCACCACCATGCTTCACTATGGGGATGTTATTGGGCTTCTGTCTAGCCACTCTGCCATAAAACCCTGTGGAGGGCTGCAGTGATGCTTGTCCTTCTGGAACTTAGTCCTGTCTCCACACAGGATCTCTGGAGCTCAGTCAGAGTGACCATCGGGTTCTTGGTCACCTCTCTCACTAAGGTTCTTCTCCCTCGCTTGCTCAGTTTGGCCGGGCGACCAGCTTTTAGAAGAGTCCTGATTCTGCCAAACTTCTTCCATTTGAGAATTATGGCACTGTGCTCTTGGAAACCTTCAGTGCAACAGAATTTTTTTTTGTAGCCTTCCCCAGATCTGTGCATTGCAACAACCCTGCCTCTGAGCTCTGTAGGCAGTTCCTTTGGTTTTTGCTCTGATATGCATTGTCAGCTGTGAGGCCTTTTATAGAGAGGTGTGTGACTTTCCAAATCAAGTCCAATCAATTTAGTTCACCACAGGTGGACTCCAATCAGGGTGTAGAAACATCTCAGCAACGATCAAGAGAAATGGGAGGCACCTGAGCTAAATTTCAAGTGCTTTTTGCAAAACGTCTGAATACTTATGTAAATGTGATATTTCAGTTTTTTCTTGTTAATACGTTAAAAAGCCTAAAATTCTGTTTTCATTTTTTCATTATGGAGTACTCTTTAGATTAATGAGAAAAAAAATAAATTTAAACAACTGTAGCATCAGGCTATCATAACAAAGTTTAAAAAATGAAAAGAGTCGGAATACTTTCCAAACCCACTGTAAATGCATGGAGATGTATGCTTCTCCACATCCAAAATATGAATCAGCCGCAGACTGGATATAAAAATGGACATAGCCACTGTATTTCCACCCATTGGTTTGTGGACTACCATTTTGAAGCCTAGAGTTCAACATGTTTGCCATCGGCTTGGTCATTTGAAACCAAAAGTGACCATATTGGGATGAGAGGGTGAAGCAGATCAGCTAGTGCAGTTTTGTCCATGCATAATATCCAAGTGCACTTCAGACCCAGCAAACACCCTCAGGCAAAAACTAGCAGAGTTATTATAGTTTTATATTTTCTTATTAATTATTTTTATTTCGTTTTGACTTTTTGTTCTTAATTCAGTTTAGTTTCAGTTAGTTCAGAGTGGGTTTGCTCATTTCAGTTTAGTTTTTATTGTTTGAAAATGTTTAGTTTTTATTTTATTTTAGTTAGTTTTCCAAATTCACAAAATCATTTCAGTTAGTTTTAATTTTTTTCAAAAGTCTAGTTTTTATCTTTATTTTAGTTAA
>VUQI01040958.1:0-15845 GCA_015106735.1 Paratilapia polleni | reverse complement strand
TGGATGGCATTACTTTTGCCTCTAGGGACACTGTGAGGAATCTTGGAGTCATTTTTGACCAGGATATGTCTTTCAACACGTATATTAAACAAATATGTAGGACTGCTTTCTTGCAGTTCCTAAATACCCTAGGAACCACGAGTAAGCCTGCAGTCTGAGAGCGAAGAGCTCTATTGGGATAATATGGCACTATGAGGTCTTTAAGATATGATGGGGCCTGATTTTTTAAGATTTTGTATGTGAGGAGAAGGATTTTAAATTCAATTCTGGATTTAACTGGTAGCCAATGAAGAGAAGCTAATATGGGAGAAACATGGTCTCTCTTTCTAGTCCCTGTCAGTACTCTCGCTGCAGCATTCTGGATTAACTGAATGCTTTTCAGGCAGCTTTTAGAACAACCTGATAATAATGAATTACAATAGTCCAGCCTAGAAGTAATAAATGCATGAACTAGTTTTTCAGCATCACTCTGAGACAGGATGACTCTAATTTTAGAGATACTACGCAACTATTAATTTTTTTGTATTTAGCTGAACTATTACATCGCTGTTTCCACCCCCCAGACTGTACCTCTGCTCTGTGTGCACATAATACTACATAAACAATACATAATACACACTCATAGCTTAAGACGAGTAAAAGATTTATTTCACATTTTTTTTAAATATCACCAGCTTTGTTTGAGGAATCAAAGACATCAAAGAACAAGTCACAGGAATAGTTAAGGAGGCTCATATGCACAAAAGGACAAGGAGAGGGGTCTCTAGAAAAAAATCATGATGGATCAGATAATGAAAACTGCTATGTTATGTCTGCTGATGGCTTGTTGTTAGTGTTGTAGTGTTTTTTTTTTTCTTTTAAGGGATGGACGGAATGTGCTGGCTTTGTTCTCCGACGTCAGCCAGCCATAAACATAAACGCTTTTAGTGATGGGTTAGAAAGTGACATCATTGTTCAATCCTTACTTCTATACTTTGCCTGCAAGAGTGCAAAACCTTTGGTGGGACTGAGGGCCAGACACGAGAGGGGCACCACAACAAGGAAAGAAGCACTGCAATCACAATACAAAGCACACACAGAGACTTGGCTTCACTGGAGACAAGCAGACTGATCACCTCAACAGTCTGGAGCTCTGATGCTGTGTTTATATACCTGGCTTTACCTGAGGCAAGTTTGCAGTGAGGACATAACTCAGGTAAGGCGAAATGTATAAAGGAAAAGTTCTGGACACATTTAGAGGGACAAAAGTGCCGTCCCCTGTATACTGATAGTTACAGATGATGCCTTAAACCAATGACCTGGTCCATCTGACCTCTCACCTCCAGTGCAGGCAGGAGGGAAGGTGGGAGGAAAGGAGGGAAGGGGCTCGAGGGCAGAGAGTGTCAGAGTCACAGGCACTTGAGAGAAATGACAAAAACATTACGACTTCCATTAAGGCACGACAGATAAACTACACTCACAAACATCTTTGGGACAAGAACAGGATGATTCTCGCATTGGGCACAAGGAGCTGCACACAGAGTGCAGCGCCCTTCATAACAGATGCATGAGCAGAAGGTTGGTTTTCACATATACACCCAAAATCAGATTTCCATTACAGAAAAAAACTTTTACTCGCACAAATGATCGAAATGCAACTCCTCACGGATTGCTGCTGCAGAGTCTGCAAAGTGGCCGGCAGTTAATCTGCTGCAGTGAGTCAGCTGTGATTTTTCAGCGTGAAGCACAAATTTTATTTCTTTAAATCTGTTGAAGTTTCTTTAAAAGATTAATTTTCCCTAAACAAATCAAAACGTTTCTTGCAAGGCTACGTTACAGCCGGTGCGATTGTGTTAATGTGAACTGTGAGTGACAAAAGGTAAAAATATACGCGTGAAAAAAATCTAATCACCTTAATAAAACAACCACGCACGTGTTATCTAGTCTGAAGAAAATACATTCAAATACTTCCATTACATTTACCAAAAGATTACCATACAGAGCAGGTTGACACCACCTACATTACCCCTAAATACAGGTTTCCATTTAAAGAATCAAGCTTACTCTTCTCTTTTCTCTCTTTTTCATTTTCTTTGTCAACAAATCCAATGAAAACTAACAATGAATTGGTCTTCCTGGCTTATGTATGTTAGCCCAGAGTCCAATAGTTCCTACTGAGGAAATAACTGTACAAATTGGTTAAAAATATGTAGGGGCTATTTTAAGATGTGATTTGATGTTGCAGGGAGGAATATCTGACACAAGTTGAGGGATTTGTTTTAGATAAACTGCAGTAAAGTCACCAGTTTTGTGCAAACTGAGGAAAATTTATATAAACACAAGTTGAGCTGAACATGACGCCGTAAAACTTCTACATATGCAGAGAAAAGATGGTAAAGGAGATAAAGTACAGGAAAAACACACAACTGTGTGAGAAATCACTTAAACCTAAACTGCATAAATCTTCCAGTTCCACATTTGAGTTTTTATCATAAAATGTGTACTTCAAAATCTTTCTTTTATGTATGAATCTGAAATTTGGTACCCGTGTTGATAAGAAAGTGTAGAAACCAGGAAATGCACAATTGAAGTAATTTAGAATTGCAAATAAATTATTCTTGTTACAACTGCCTGCTTGAATCCAATTCTGGTTTATTTTAAATATGAAATATGACCAAAACATAACTTTGCTTTGGTGTTCAGTCTGAACACATAACTTAATCTTGGACTGCTTATAAAGAATGGGCGTAGCCAGCGTGACGTCACCCATTGGTTTGTGCATTGTACATTTGGAGCACTGGATTCAGCATTTAGACCGCCTCCATCTTGATTTTTTGGAGCCAGAATTGGCCAGATTTAATATGATTAATATGATGATTAATTTGATAGATAGCGTATGATAGTGTAACTAAGTCTTCATATAGTTTAAACAGATGAGTTATATGAAAGGAGTAGGCATGAAGGAGATAATTAGCTATAGAGATTGAAAGCAGTTTTTTGTACCAGGCTTTAAACATGCTTTTTTCAGATGTAAAGTCGGGCCTTTTAACACAGGAGTCTATGGGGATTGACACACTTTTGGAGCAAGCCTCTAGTGGCCATTCAAGGAACTGCGGTTTTTGGCACTTCCTTGTCAGCTTCATTTTTCAAATGCAGAGATTGCTGGTTGGGAATAATATATATTTGGTGACCTAATATGAATTTACACAACAGTTTTTTGGTGTTGACCCAATACCCAATAACTCACATCAGGCGTGCGACTGACATCAGGCTTTAGCTACAAAGACAATACTAATTCACAGTTCATTTGTATTTTCATGGGATTTGCTGACAGTAAGATAAAGACAGAAAAAGCCCAGCCTTGTCCTTGAACCTCCTCTGTGATTTTGTATTGGGCAGTGGCACTAGCTCTTTTCTCTTCTGAAGTCACTGGATTTCATCAAACAGATACAGCTGCTTGGCCAGAATAAATCAGCACCTAAAATCAGTAGAGGTAATTAGACACAGTGGAAACTCACGCACACAAACACACACTCACACCCTTTGCACACAAACTTTGACGAACACGCACTTACAAATGCATGCTCACCGAAGCATGCAATACAGACAAGGCTCATACACACAGTTAGCATGATGAGTTTATAAACTCACATATAATCAATTTCATTGGCAATGTATGGAATAGTAATAGTGACAGATAGATACTGTTTTCCCTTAAGAACTGATTCTGATCTTTTTCCTTCATAGGTTTCACAATCTGAATCTGTCAGGCCTTCTTAACTCCTCTCAAACTAGCTTTCAATCAGCCCTTCCTATTTATTTCACTCTCTTTGTTTTGTGGACAGAGTAACAGTGTGTTAGTGTTTTTGCATGAGCTGAACAGTCCTTCTTACAGCATGGTGTTCTCAAAAAACAACGTATACCCTACATAGTTCACTACTCTGTAGTTTGGGCCCATAAAGTAGTGCACTAGAAGTACACAAGTACAGTGTCTACTGAGACGTGTTCCCTTGAGATGCGGAGGAGTGAGATGACGGGGTAGTTTAACTCCTGGGGATGAGGCCCTTCTTGTAGGCCACCAGGCCAGCTGCGGTGGCAGCAGACAGGAATGTGGAGACTCCTATGAACTTGAGGAAACCACTGACTGAAGGCAAGTTTCTTTCCCAGAAGGTGGTGACAAATGGGAGTGCTGGGACATCCTGTAGGAGGGAGGGAAGGAGGAGAGTCTTTAAACTGTGTGACAAAAATTATTGTGTGAGATGGCTCTAATAAAATCAGAGTATCAATGTGTGTCATGTGTATGATATTAATGTGAGACATGCTACATTGTTTGACAATGCCTCTTGACTGGGAGAACTGTGATGTAAATACAAGAATGTGTATAAAAGCAAAGACACATCATTGGTTCATGTCATGCTTGTTGCACAGGGACAGCGTGTTATGCACATAAAGTGTACATAAAGGATGGACGTTATGTCCATGCATAGGTGCCTTAAACCTACATTCTTTCCAATGGCCAGCAGGGGGCGACTCCTCTGCTTGCAAACAGAACCCTGATTGTATAGAAATTTAGGAAAAAATGACCCCACTTCTCTCTTGATTTATGACCTCAGGAAGTATTTTTTCTGATGAAGTTCTAGTCTCATTTATTACTGTATGATCTTCATTTTGCAAATTACAGTACCATTTCTAGCCAGATATACAATAGAACCAGGTATCCCTTACCTTGTATTATGAGTATGAAGTGTTTCTCAGTTCTCACTTGTAAATTCTGATTTTTCAAAAGTCAAAATGGCAACAGCCAAAATGTTTAATTTGAGGGTTCAAAATGGAAGTTCATAAACCACTGGGTGAAATCACGGTGGCTGCGTCTATCTTTTCTATACAGTCTGTTGTTCTGTGTGATTTCACATCGCATTCTGATTGTTTAGTTTTCAGACTTTGGCCAGAGCAGCTGTCCCACTTTGGAAATTTGGTCCTGAAATTCTGACACTGAATTTTGCTGCTGAAGTTTCACACCATCCACTGGTAAATATGTCTCACAGTGCTGTTTAAGACCACCGCTTTGGACTGATAACCAAAGATTTCAGCGCATTTCTTCAGTGACTGTTTTTCATCAGAAGCCAACTTTTAAGTTTAACTTGGTACATAAATGTTTAGAAAGACTTCCCTTACCTCACTCACAGGCTCCGGCTGCAAGATCTGATTGGGGTGGAGTTTACCCATTGCACACAAGACCTACAAGAACACAATTGTGGTGTCAGTCAAGCACACTCAGATCAAAATTTATAAACACTTATTTTAACTTGATATGCATTTGAGTTTGGGCAATGTAATCCTACCCATGTGTTACTCAGTTCAATTCAATTCAATTCGATTAATCCTATGAGCAAGCACTTAGTGACAGTGGGAAGGAAAAACTCCCTTTTAACAGGAAGAAACCTCCGGCAGAACCAGGCTCGGGGAGGGGCAGCCATCTGCCGCAACAGGTTGGGTTTACTTCTGAACAAATGTGCAGACTAGACTGGCCCTTACTGTAACTTACCTACTCTGCAGCAGAGGCTGGGGTCAATGACATGGAGGAACATGAACACACACAGAAAAAAATCTTCTGAAGCCACACCTAATGCTAATACTGGAGATAAACTGCAAGCAGCAGGTGCGCAGGAGTGTTTTGAGAGAGATTTAGCATTTAATTAAGTAGAATGAGAACTCAGAGATGGACCACCCAGATGAGAGGGGAGAAAAGGAGAGGATGTATCACTGTAATGTTACTTAAGTTAAAATATGTAAAATTAGTTTAAGCAGAAAAATGTTTCCCGTTTCCAACTTTTAATTTAGATTATTATTGTTGCTGCATTCATTTAAAAGGATTCATATTTTTTCATTTATACACTTGTTACATTTAATATTATGCTGATTATTTTTTGATTAACTAAAACAATTCACTAACTGATTAATTGTTTCAACTCCACCTGTATTTAATGTTGGGCAGTAAAAGCTTACCACCAATGGTTTTAATATTTGAAAATGTAAAGTGTGTGTGTTTTTACATAACTATTTAAGTGAATTTTTACTAGCAACATGACTAATAGCTAAAAATGTGGTTTAAGTACAATATTTTCCCCTGAAATGTACCGGAGTACAGGTACAGTCATGTGACTAAGAAAGTTTTCACAGGAATCTATGCAGTCCTCTGAAAAACTAAGCAGACCCTAGGATTCAGTAGCTTGTAGAACCACCTTTAGCAGCAGTAAGTCTAAGTAATTGTTTTCTGTATGACTTTATCAGTCTCTCACAGCATTGTGGAGGAATTCTAGAGGTGCTCACCCTTGCTGATGATCAATTAATCAAGTGAATTTGATTAGTAGCACCTGGCTGCTACTTATCCTCTTCATCCCTATGGAAGCAGTAAGGTCTACTTAGTTTTCCACAGGACTCTGTGTAGTCCTGTCAAAACTTTCTTTTTCTCATGACCGTATAGATTACCAGTAAAGTGAAATACCACTGATGTCAGAAGCGTGACTGCAAAACAAGTTCCATAGTGATGATACATGTGTGGAAAGAGCTATCAACACTATTTTCACAGAACAGAGCAGAGCAGGAGTGACAGACTTGACACTGATTTAGTCAGAAATAGCATGTATAGCAAATGGAATAGTTCAAGTGGAGGTGGGTTGTAATGCGGCTTATAGAGGCAGCTGTGTACAACTTAAATAGTGCAGCGTATAGGAGATTTACCAGTATGATACACAGAGGCTGAGCCATCAGTTGATCTGCCAGGATTGCTGGCTGACCTGGACTGAGAACTAGTGCTGTGCTTGCTGTTACATCCATGTCATCAGGTGCAGGTTGAGGTGTGAGTAAATTCTACTAAGTGTGCATCATTTAAGCGGTTTACCTCACACCTGGTATTTATAAGTAGCTGTGTCCTCACACTTCTACCTGCCTCTAAGGGTGTTTTTAAAGGAAAGCTATTTTTTGCTACCATGCAGCAGTGAAAAGACAGTACTTTTAGGTTCTCTGACCTCTCTGGCTGCTCTCTCTCCAGCTTGTACTGCCCCCTCCATGTAGCCGCTCCATTCTGTGGCCGTCTCTGTGCCCGCAAAGTACAACTTGCCAACCGGCTCCCTCAGCACTCTGGAGATAGAAAAAGACAGATAACACTAGAGGTTATAGAGTGTTAGCTGATTTATAGGTTTTAAATATTGCTTTTTGATTGCATACACCAGCATTTTATTGTGACCTTACGGGGTTCAGTATGCATTCATTTCATTTAAAAATCTTCTCCCACCTGAACAAATGCGATGTAAAATCATATAGTGCAATAAAGTACACTTCTTCTTCTAACATCATCAAAGCCTCACAACTCCACTCAACGTTAAAGGACCAAAAACCCTTTTTGGCAGTGGCCCCTGGTGTGTGGACACTTGTGTCAATGACCTGCTCACATGTCAAACAAAAGTAAGGTCTATATCAAAACACTGGAAACTTAGAAGCTACAAAAAAATGTAAACTTCATGGGCACTACAGTTCTCTAACTCCACCTTATTTTTCATTACGACTGGAAACACCATGTGGACAACTGTTTAATATCTGCAAGAAATATAGTACTCATGATGATTAACAAGCAGTTTCAGTGTTTCATGTTTTCTGTGACACTGATCATATGCGCCATAATCGGTGCTACAAGCAGCTTCACCTAGTAAATGAAACCAGCTACCATAATGCCTAAAACACCTGCAAACAGCCTCTGCACTGGATTGTGTCTCTATGTGTGTGTACAGGCATAGATTTCATGGGGGATGCAGGGGACAT
Organism: Paratilapia polleni; assembly: GCA_015106735.1. Taxonomy (NCBI): domain Eukaryota; kingdom Metazoa; phylum Chordata; class Actinopteri; order Cichliformes; family Cichlidae; genus Paratilapia; species Paratilapia polleni. Next base: position 8,048 of record VUQI01040958.1, on the reverse strand, counting down.
GTCCACCCGTACTAAAAATACATTCATTTGCTCACACTGCAATAAAGCCATGAAATGAAGCAGAAAAACTGCAATAACATCATTCAGTTAGGAATGCGTCCTACAGGGCAGCATTTTCTCATTTTTTTTCTTCCCAAAATGTGAATTATTAGCTCACAGAATTGCTTTTGTGGTAAACATAATTATCCCCGCCACACAAAGTGTTGTGATCTCTGCGAGTGGCTGCATGGCCTCTCCTCTGGGGCCATGCACAGGCAGGCAGGTGGATTTCATGGAGGAGAAGTGATGCTAATTTGCAGAAATAAGCCCAAATCCTGCTGAAACTCTGACTCTCACATCTGGAACCAGGCAAACGCAAAAAGCACAGACGAGTAAATCATGTCTGTGTTTTTCTATACTAGAATGTAGGAAATGATATGTCTGATGCTCAAACTACACCTCTCCTCTAATGTGTCCACCCCTATGCTGAAATAAAATTGTGTGTGTGTGTGGGTGCATGTGTGGGAGACACACAGAGCAAGAGACTCACCTGCCATACTGGGTAAGGATTCCTGGTGGGAAATAGGCTGTGTAGCATCCACCAGAGTACTCCTCTTCACACCAGTTCTTCTCCTCATAGTGCACCGGCTGAAAGAAACAAGCAGACACATGAGCAGTCAGTGAAGTGATCCCACTGTATCTGTGTGACTGTGTGCTACTCTGCACCCAAACTCACATGCAGAGCCTCCTCTGTGCCCAGCACTCTGGAGTAAATCTCACAGATCTTCCTCAACCTAAATGCAACAAGACAAGAGTTGGGATTAAACCGGTCTCGCAGCTTGTGATAGTGCTTTAATCTTTATGTACGGTTTTCTACCTTTCTTCTTTGGACAGGTCTGAGAGTTTTCTGCACTTGCGGGCAAGAATGAATCTGGGGGAGAGCAAAAAGAGAAATATTAGTCAGCAGAATTCTTCCAGTTATGCAGTCTGTACACTACATGACCAACCCTGGACAGTTTGATGATTTTATCACTTGTTTTTAGCTCCATTTAAGATAAAATTCAACCCTATATGTTGTGGAAATCCTTGTAAGACCATTCACTCATGCTAAAATACCATTTCGGAGTCAGATGTTAAAGCTATCACCCAGGCCTAGAGAGCGGGTCGATGATCCTCTGGTAACAACCAGTCATAAGGGAAAAATGTGTATTCCCTGACCAGTTGGCAAGTGGTTGCTAGAGGCTGGTGACTAGGTGAAATTGGTTGCAAAGAGGTATACGGTGCTGCACCAAAAGCCTCCTTGCGATTGCTTTGGTTCGTAGCAGATTGCTACACATGCCCGTAGTTTATGGCAGGATAAACAATTCATAAGCTTGACCAAAACAAGACAGCACTTATTCAAGGATTCAAGGATTTTTATTGTCATTCCAACACATGTATTCACATGAGGTGAAATGAAATTTTGCACTCAGGTCCAACAAGAATAACACACAACAAGAGCAATATCCAGTTGGTCATGTCTTGTGACCCAACTCGGGAGCACACAGCTACACAATCTGAAAAAAGACGGCCTTTTATTTTGAAGGACTTTTCCAGTTCTCCTTGACAGCAGCTCCTGATGATCGTTAAGGTAAGTGAGTTCTGATTGTGAAAGACAACATACAATATGAAGGGCACTATTTTGTTTGTTATTTTTACTGTCGTATTTTGTTGCCAACCAAATAGTATATTATTTTGAGGAACTCTGAAGACTTAGTTGCGTCCTTTAAACTTGTTGCTTGCAGCAGCAAGGCGCAACTTGTACTTCGAAGGTGAACGTTCTCCATTTCCACTCTGCGCCATACTTTTTCAAGTTTCACTACTGCTCAGCAAACAGTTGGCGAGTGTTTGCAGACAAGTCTTGCAAACTACGGGTGACTGTGGCAACCGGCTAGTGACCAAAGCATTTACTACGCTGCAGCACTGCATGCCTCTTTCTGATTTCACCCAGAACTAACCAGCAATCACTCACCAACCAGTCAGGGACTACACATTTTTCCCTAGCAACCAGTGGTTGCCAGGAAGTTGCTGACTGGCCTGAGGAAAACAAAGGTGACCACGTGTTTATAGGACGTATTACCAGCCAGTTCTGGAAGCTGTCCTCCAGCAGGGAGTATATGTACTTTTCTACGAGACCACTTGCTTTTGGATAAGATACATCTTTTGTCTAAAAAGGAACAAAAATGAGGTCCCATCCTAGTTTAAGTTGCCTTTTGTGACCTGGCCTAAACAGAAAATCCTCAACTACATCATAATTCTTTTAGACACCTCTGACTTTGTGGCAGTAGTTTGGGAGAGGTTTTCATGCCCATGTTGCAAAAAGTAAGTTTCATAAATATGCTATTTTTCACTTTAGTGTGTAAGACCTTAGAGTCTTTCCAAAAAAAAAGGAAAATGTTAGAAATGTTTTAAATGTCTGGTGTTATTCAATAGGAAAAATGGTTACTCCATACTGAGCCTGGTTTGTAAAAAGTTTTTTTTTTTTTTTTTATATAATCTTTAAGCTTGAAACCTGCAGAGCAAAGTGTACCAAGATATCACACATTGCTGAAAAATCACAAAATGTTGAAATGTAGACTACACCATTACTGCTTTTGGATTTTAGTGGGAATCACTGATAGAAAATCAATAGGAATATTTTCAAATTTATTTAATTTGGATGCTTTTGGAACAAGAGAATCACACATAGTCACAGTTGTGCGACACATACTTTTGGTGATGTAGTGTACATTGTGCAAGCATAACATGGAATATGTAAATTTGCAGAGAACTGTCTGGAGCTCTGTACTCACCCCATAATACAAGGTACAGTTCCATCAGGCTTTGTGTCATCCAGCGTCAGGCCGATGGGAGCGCCTTCCTCCTCAATCACCATACTGCCACAATAACCTGGTGATACAATAAAATACAATAAATAAATACAATTAATAAAAACAGCATCCCTCCTCTCCCAGTTTCCACTTCCTGCATACCCTTTTTCCTCCAGAAGTTCTCTCTGTAGTAGACCATGCACTTGATGACGGAGCCCATGGGAACGCGGTGGATCAGCTGGTTCCTCAGTGGGGGCAGCTCAGGGTTAAAGTGCATCTTCAGATTCAGACCAGGAGGCGTGGCTACGATCACATACTTGGCCTAACACAAAGACACACACACGGTATAGGACTCTCATATGGCAGCACGTTTCCAAGCAGCCAGTAGATGGCAGCCAATGAGCAGTACTGCCAGATGCAGTTAGTGATTCAGACTGTGGTGGTGAAGGTGTTACTTAATAAACATGGCTGCTGTGCTGGACAGTAAAAGTAAAAATACTCAGTTAAAAGTAAAATTCCTGCATTCAAACTCTACTTAAATCTAAATCCAGTGCACCTGTGACTTACGTGTATGTTATTATATTATTAGACTGTTAATGTGATTTATCCATGGAAGCAAAATAATTGTAACTATTGTATATACAATTGATTGGATTAGCCAAGTGGTTCCCAAGCTCCAAAGGGGCATGCAAAACAAGTTCTACTTTACACATGTACTTATTTATTTAACTGTCATATAATCTCTATTTTTTTTTATTAAATATTGGATAGTTTGACTTATTTTAATTTAGAAGAAAAATCTCTCTTTGAAGCTCTCAAATAGATGTAGGTGGGTGTGTTCTCTGAAGCAGAAGTACTAAGTAGCACAAAATGGAAAAACTCAAGTCAAGGAGGAGAACCACCTCTTTGTGATGCTGCTACAGGCTTACAGGCAATTTACGCTTCTGCTGGAAATCTATGCTGTAGCTACGTCGTAATCGCAGACCCCTCTGAAAACCTACGACGTAACCTGACGTGCACCTCCCTAGAAATGTAACTACACTTCGCGTCGATGCAGCCCGCAACTATTGTGATTGGTCTGTTCAGTACCGCCGTTTCCTCCTGTGCATTTCCAGCTACTTTCTCACTGCAGGTTTATAAGGAATAATAATCACAGCATCAATATAAGGGCTCATATAAGTGGAAAAACTAGTGGGATAAATGTGTTTGCCTCCGGAATAAACAACAACAAAGAGCGGGGACCCAGGAGGGGGAAAAAAAAAGTCCCAGAATTTTATTTGTTTCTGTCATGGCTGGCACCGCATGTAAAACACCGGGACACGACCACAAGATAATTAACACATAATGCACCACGCACAAAAATAAATGCTGGCAATGATGGCGGCCACTTACGTAGGTTTTGTTGTAGGCTCTACAAAGATTCACAGCAGAAGTCTAAATCAGGCATAACAATGCTGCTGGGGTACCTCCATGATGCACTGAGCTCCTCTGCTCTGTTTCACTCTCCATGCACTTATGCCACTATTGTATCTTCATCTTCTCTCTCCTGTAGTTTGTGCTCCTTCTTTCTGTTGATGCCCATGTCTCTGCCTCTGGAGCTGCATGTTCCTGATCTGTGGTTACTGGGCCCACTCACCAAAAGTCACATGTTGTTTTCCTATCTTTACTTTCCCCTCACTCCAGCAGACGACCTCACCTGTATTCCGTTTTTTTTTTTTTTGCTTTTCTGGTAAAAACTGATTTTTTTTTTTTTTTTCCCCTTTCTCCTCACTGCTGCCAAATGCTGGTCAAAAGGCAGTTTCTCCCCATCATGTTGCAAGTTCTTTACCTTACTACTTAAAGTGCCACGAGATGATTTGGTGCTACATATTTTATTCTTGACTCTACTACAGAAGATTTGCATGATTCATACAAAGTTATCCTTATTTATTCTATGCTGGGCATTAATGCAGCCCCTCAGTTCATCCACTATCTGAACACACCTTCCCCTTTAAGCTAACTTTCTTCTGATTGACTGCCCCTCTCAAACAGAAGGTCTGAACAGCAGTGGGTTGCACTTTTGTGCTCATAACCAGAGCTGTGTTCTTGATATGACCATATTAGGGATATCCGCTCTGAATGTACAGTTACAGTTGCATCATTGGGCCATGAAATAAACAACTAAAGTTGTATATCTGCTGATTTTATGTTGGTGTGGTACTGAAAGAAGCTCAGTTAAAACAGTATCACATAAGCCAATACAATGCTATAAGTGTTACTCCAGAAGGTCTGTACTCTGGGCTAGCAGCTCCAGCAGAATAGTGATCCACTGTGAGGCTGAGAGTCATACAGAGCCAAAAGAAGAAAAATACAGTTTGAAACTGAGAAGCAGTCCGAAGCCTGAGCTTTTGACGTCATTATTTGAAACTTTGGCCATGTTTAATATGAGCATCCACCGCTGTAACAGTATATATGTGAGAATAAGGAAAGAAATAATAGGTCCCCTTACAGAATAGTACTTCACAGTAAATCCTTGTGATTTACTCAACTCACCTTGTAGGTCTGCTTGTCCACTGTCTCCACCACCACCAAGTCTCCGGACTGGTCGATCCTGTAGACTGGAGACTGCAGCTTCACTCGGTCTCCCAGCTCCCTCGCCATGCCCTCACTGATCTGACTCGAACCACCTACAAACTTCCTCTCCTTGAGACATGAAGAGAGCAGAGTTCAGTGACCACCAACAGAGAGAACAGATTCAGGAAGAACTTGTGGATCCAATCCAGCAATTTTTCTATTTATATTGGGTAGAATTGCTTCTGATCCTCCTCAGAGTACCCCCTCAGGAAGGCTAATAAACTTCCATTTAGGAGTGAAGCTGATAAAATCTCCTGATTTATCATGGTGTTACATACCGGTTATCCTCAATCCACCCTGTTTTCCTTCACTACAAATTTCTACATCTTAATCCAAAAGAAAAATGTGTTTATGAAGCTCAGGCCAGCAAATGTTGAATGATGAAGACGAGAGTGGGGAGGTGGAGAGAGATTCGGGCTGTCAAATCTCAGATACACGAAATTAAATTTGCGCTGACCTTTTCCATATGGTTAGTGTCAACATCTCTCTGTTCTCCCTGATCAGAAACACATTGTGTGCATTCCTGTGTGGCATTTGGATGAATTTGCCTGCCAGTTGCTGCGAAAATACAAGCTAAACTTAAATTGGCCCTGGCAGTGAAACGAGGTGAGCCTGTGCTTGTCTTGTTTGATTAAAGACGAGTTTAGTTTTGCAGTTTTAGAGGAGAGTTGCACTCAAAGCAATGCATACCAAATGCACGTCCATACGCACTGCATTATGTCTAACATAACTAAAGCAATATTTAAAGATGACTGTGTGTAAATACTTCACACAACCACATGTGTGCACCCATCGTGAGGCGTGCACGCTTTAAGTGGAAAGCAAACAGGAAATGGCAGTAGAGCTGGCTGCAGTGTCATTTGTTTACCAAAACACAATCCCGGGCCTCAGTGGCTATGGCAACAAGGCCCCTCAGGTTTAGAAATTAGCAGCAGAATGGACGCCCTGAGTATTCCAAGAAAACATCTTTTGTGTGGCTCATGATTATGCAGGGCTGATCAGGAGCGGACTCAGGTGGGGCTGTTTTAAGAGGCTCTGGGATCTCTCACTGATGTTCACTCTGCTGAACGAATCTCTGTGAGAGGCAGGGAACATAAGTCTACTTCTTGGCACGCCCCCTCTGCACCATCTGTACTTTTTGTAGAGGATTCATGGGAAGCTGAGAGAGTATTCCCTTTGTATCACAAGATATACAAAAGATTCCTTGTTTTCCTTTTTGTCTGTTTTTCCTGAATCAGCAGGTATACTTTTGCGCAGACTTACCTGTCCTCCATTAGTGGTGGAAAAGATCCTCATGGTTCCTCCACACTGTTTGACATACCAGAGGAACCAGAGAGCTGACACCTCGTGGGGTTCAGAGGTCACGTTCACGTTGACAAACAGCGTGGCAAAGCGACGAGCAGTACTAGGAAAGGGGTTACACAGAAAGTAGGAACTCTTTAAAAAACTGTATGTACCTGCAGTTGTGTTCTTTATATTATGTATGAGTTTGGACAGAGCACAAATAAATCACCATGTCAAGGATTTTTGTTTGTTTGTGCTACTTTGCCAACACAGGCATGTATGTAATGGTATGTATGTTTAGTTTGAAAGTTTAACCACAGGTTTAGTTTAATATGAGATAAACTAGAGGACTAATTCAAACACTGGAGTGGTACAGTTATTAGGTTGGGCAGGACTGTCTACGCTGTTACAAAATAAAACTTACTTTTTATAAGTTGCATATTTTGTATCTAAAAAGAAATTTGATTATTGAAAACATTCTCACTTCCAACTCATCACGTACTGAAGCTTCTTCACCAAGGACCTCTTGGTGTCATATTTTAATGAATCAGCTACACCCTTCAGCATCAGTTTTCAAAGTGGAGGGTTCTGCTTGAGAATACCAAGCACTGGTGGGGGAGATAGCAACCAAGAGGCACTCTATGGGGCAGAAAAAGCCCCATAGAGTGGCCACTTGAGGCTGGCTCCAATTTCTATAGCCTCTCGTGGATTTTTTGTAAATTTATTAAAAAGAAAAAAACAAAATATCACACTTACATAAGTATTCAGACCTTTTGCAAAAACACTTGAAATTTAGCTCAGGTGGCTCCCATTTCTCTTGATCATTGCTGAGATGTTTCTATTCCTTGATTGGACTCCACCTGTGGTAAACTAAATTGATTGGACATAATTTGGAAAGACACACACCTCTCTATAGAAGGCCTCACAGCTGACAATACATATCAGAGCAAAAACCAAGCCATGAGGTCAAAGGAGCTTCCTACAGAGCTCAGAGACAGGGTTGTTGCAATGCACAGGTCTGGGGAAGGCTACAAAAAAAATTTCTGCTGCACTGAAGGTTTCCAAGAGCACAGTAGCCTCCATAATCCTCAAATGGAAGAAGTTTGGTACAACCAGGACTCTTCCAAGAGCTGATCGCCCAGCCAAACTGAAAAAGTGAGAGAGAAGGGCCTTAGTGAGAGAGGAGACCAAGAACCCGATGGTCACCCTGACTGAGCTCCAGAGATCCTGTGTGGAGATGGGACTAAGTTCCAGAAGGACAACCATCACTGCAGCCCTCCACAGATCTGGGGTTTATGGCAGAGTGGCTAGACAGAAGCCTCT
>VUQI01040957.1:0-10781 GCA_015106735.1 Paratilapia polleni | reverse complement strand
TCTGAAAATGGTCAAGGACTAATACAAAGGACTGGACTGAAAATCAGTGAAAAAGCAGCCAATGTCCAAAGAAAAACTTTGAAAGACCTTCAGAAAGCCTGGAGAACTATTGCTCAAGACCACTTTAAAAAAGTACAAGAAAGTCTGGCTCCTTGGAAGCAAAATATAAAGAAATTAGGGGTGGCTCAAGACTTTTGCACAGTACTGTAATTTTCTCCATTGCTTACTTCTGTCTTAATAGCAGCTTCTTTGGTGGTGGAGGGAGCTGTTGTGCAGCTGTTCAGGTTCCTCTCTCCAAACACAGGCCGTGGCACTTTACGTAGTCCTGTTAAATCCTGAAGAAAACAAACATGGATGGCAGAAGTTAGCAAAACCCAACACATAAGTGCAGATTATGGGTGTGCAGATGGTTTGATATAGCCATCCAAGAACATCTTAGCCCTACTTCACTCTTGTGCTACACAATGAACTGCAATTAGAGTAAACTTCTGTCCTCCCTGGACAAACAAGACAGAAAAACCCAATGAAGATTTAAAGAAAAAAAAAAAAAAGAAAAAGAAATATAAATAAATAAAATTAAATAAGTGCAGACACCTTTGTGTGCTTGCTGCGAAAGGAGGTGACAGTGGTGGTAACAGAACGTGCTTTTTTAACCAGTGTTTTCCGAGAAGCCGAGGAAGATGTGGTGGTAGTGGAGGAAGAAGAGGAGGAATGTGGCGGGGGCATTTGCTGCCTTGGAGGCAGAGGCAGAGGCAGAGAGGCTGAGGCTGTGGTGGTGGTGGTGGTTTTAGAAGAGAGTTTAGGTGGTGCTTTGTTCCGCTGTGCAGCTTCTTGTCTCCCTGTGGACCCTCCACCTTTCTGCGATGGCCTCTGTCTCATCACCTTCAGTAGCTCAATCTCAGTGTCAACTGTACCCTGAGCCAGGCCAAAGTCCACCAGTGCATACCTGTGTATACAATTACACATAAAATAAAAAGTCATAATGCAGTAATCTAATATGTGCATGTATTAGACATTTTTTAAATAAACTCCAATCTTAAAGCTGAGCGATGCTCCAGTACTGCTGCAACATGGACGACTAACCAAGTTCTCAATTAATGGCAAAGAGTATTAAACCAGCAGCAAAAAGACTCCTTGTCTCACCAAATAACCAGCACTACATCAGAATAGTGTTAGTGTCAAAATTAACAAACAGCTAAAACATTTCAGCTGTACTACAGCTACTTACGTCTTGGTGTTTCTGTTGTACAGGAAATTGTTTGGTTTGATGTCTCGATGAATGATGCCAAACTGGTGGATATGTTTCAGGGCCTTTAACAGGTGGTAGATGTATAGGCGGACCTCTTCAAAACTTAGTGACCCAATGATGTCCTGATAAACACATTTTGGTTAAATTTGAAGTTTTATGTGACATTTTAAGTAACATCAATGTAAGAACATAATCAGAAAAGTACCTGGCTGATTTATAACCTTTCATAAGATCAGACTGTGTTCATTAAAAAAGAAAATCAGTTCAGTGTGTCACTGAAAAGCAAGCAGCATGTTGGTAACGTGAGACAGTGTACATACCACAATGGCTTGATGTTCCATGTAGGGCATTACAATCACCACATGGTCCTCCTTCCTGAAGCAGTATGTCACCCCCATCACATTCTCTCTGCCTCTGCAAAGTGGATTAAGGACACAGTTCAGATAAGGGGTGTCATTTCTTTATATTGTGCTATGTCTGCAAGAGATGTCAATCTTGGATGTTCACTTCCAAGAATCATTACAGAAGCACTCAAACATAAATGCACAGTCATTTCTATAAATTGGTGTGCTTGCACATTCTGCCAACCCAGCCATCAATGTACTGAGGCGTGTAGGTTAAGGTGAATCATAAGACGTCAGACAAATGAGAATCCCACGCACCAATTTGCCATGGCATAAAAATAAGCTTAAAAGCAAGAAATCAAACAAATGTGGTCTTTAATTTCCGATTTTACAATTTCTGGGCACTCAGCTCTTTCACAAACAGTAATACAAAAAGGAAAGTGAAGATACATGAAGGTGGGATTCCAACTCTACGTGGAATTACAGAAAAGCCACTTTGTTAGGTACACCTGTTTACATACTCGTTAATGCAAATATCTAATCAGCCAAACACATGGCAACAACTCAGTGCATTTAAGCATGTAGAAATGGTCGACACGACCTGCTCAAGTTCAAAGCGAGCATCAGAATGGGGAAGAAAGGTGATTTAAGTGACTCTGAACACAGCATGGTTGTCGGTGCCAGACAGGGTGGCCTGAGTATTTCAGAAACTGCTGATCTGCTGGGATTTTCCTGCACAACCATCCCTAGGGTTTACAGAGAATGGTCAGAAAAGAGAAAATATCCAGTGAGCAGCAGTTCTCTGAGTGATGATGCCTCACTGATGCCTGAGGTCAGAGGAGAATGGCCAGACTGCTTCAAGCTGATAGGAAGGCAACAGTAACTCAAATAACCACTTGTTACAACCAAGGTATGAAGGAGAGCATCTCTGAACAAACAACATGTCAAACCTTGAAGCAGCAAGTCCACATCGGGTGCCACTCCTGTCAGCTAAGAACGGGAAACTGAGGCTCACCAAAAACTGGACAATAGAAGATTGGAAAAACATTGCCTGATTTCTTCATTCGGATGGTAGGGTCTGAACATGCATAAACAACATGAAAGCATGGATCTATCCTGCCTTGTATCAATGATTCAGTTTGCTGCTGGTGGTGTAATGATGTGGGGGATATTTTCTTGGCACACTTTGCACCCCTTAGTACCAACTGAGCATTGTTTAAATGCCACAGCCTACCTGAGTACTGTTGCTGACCATGTACATCCCTTTATGACCACCATGTACCCATCTTCTGATGACTACTTCCAGCAGGAAGGATAACGCACCATGTCACAAAGCTCAAATCATCTCAAACTGGTTTCTTGAACATTTCAATGAGTTCACTGTACTCAAATGGCCTCCACAGTCACCAGATCTCAATCCAATAGAGCACCATTGGGATGTAGTGGAGTGTGAGCCACATCATGGATGTTCAGCTGACAAATCTGCAGTAACTGTGTGATGCTATCATGTCAATATGGACCAAAATCTCTGAGGAATGTTTCCAACACCTTTTCGAATCTACACCACGAAGAATTAAGGCACTTCTAAAGGTAAAAGGGGGTACAACCCGGTACTAGGAAGATGTACCAAATAAAGTGCCCAGTGATTGTATACAATGTTTCTATCATTTACCTCATGATCTTATAAATAATGATAAAAATATAGGAAAGAAAAAATTATGGGTGAAAAAAAAAATAAATCAAGTAAAAACTTCCGATAAAACATATTTAAAAGCTGAACAACACCATGACAAAAGGTCTATAAATAAATATTAAAGTGAAATTCAAAGGAAAACTATAAGTTAGATATAAGTTAGGATTATCAACAGTCTATGGAGCCACAGTAACAAATTGTTATCAACTATGAGGGTTAGACTCACCCTGCAACAGTCAGACACTGAAGCTCAGCAGCAATGCGTGTAGGATGACTGGTTGGGATGAGGTGCTTCAGTGCAAACATCTTTCTCCTCCCATCCCACATCTGCGCCTCACCCAAGTACACTGAGCTGAAAGTACCTGATGAACAGATACACACGTCATCAACACGTCACATCTTCTGCTCCAATAAATCCCATTAGATTAATATGTGACTACCAACCCTTGGCAAAAGCTTCTCTTCTGCAAACAGTATATACACTAATAAAGTTGTAGAGAAAGTTAAGTTGACCGTGTACCTTCTCCAATTTTGTCTATAATACGGAAAACCTTGGCCAGCTGAGGAACAGCTTTGTAAAGAAACTCAATGTCCAACTCCACATCCCCTGGAAGCAAACAGGAAAAATACCACTGTTATCTTGCACAACAAAGTTAAAATTTTTTAATCCACGGTCATATTTAAGGTTAAAGTGAGAAGGAATGTTCAAGTAATTTTCAGACATGCCCACGGACCAGACAATGATTTTTTTTCCTTTCTTTCATTTGCATTGACACTGAGTGCAAACCCTAAGCTACATTGACCATCGCTAGCTGCAAATACTGATTTCAAGATGATATCAGCTATAACCCAGTAAATTCCAATATAATGATACAACACTACTCAAATTTTTCTTTCACATCACAGTTGTCCAACTCACTTGAGACTTTCCTTTTCCTGTGACCTCTGTCAGGTTTGATAATACATCCGTCTGTGCTGATGCCCTCAGTGCAGACAGGAGAAAACTCCATCTGAAAACAGTAAAAGATCATCGACTAAGAAACTTACAGAGGGAGGAAATGCCCATGATTTAAACTTAGTAAACATTTTATGATTATGTTACTCTGCAGCTATACAGTAACAGTCCCAGTCAAGTTACTGTATATAAATATAGTAAAAAGACATGTTGAAAATAGTATTAAAACCTGTATTTGCTTGATAAACTATCCAACTAAACAGACAGATGGATGGAAATGTCTACAGTCATCGTTATTAAAGAGCGCTGTTATACTTCCTCGAAACAGCTAACATACTGTTAGCCAAGCTCGATAACCGCTGCTGCATGAGCAAAACACAAAGAAACTTACCGCTTTAGTTTGTCGTAAAGTGCAAAAGTATCTCAAATGAATGTTTCATAAAGTCACCATATACTCCCGACCAATATCGCTACAGGTAAAATATTAATTATATACATATATTGTGCCTCAGTAACTTCGCTCAGACTTTCGGACTGAAGCTTCTCCGCCAACAACAAACTCCGCGCTAAAAGTGACGTCAGAGAAATCTCGCGTTACAGCAGCAGAAAACACGTGATATCCCAACCAAGCACAGGGATTGAAGTGATGATATATCGCTGCATGTGAGAGGGTAGAATCCAAAGACTGTAAATTACCATTTACACTGCCTGATAACAATTTAGTATTTTCTAATGTGTTTTCTTTTTTATTTCGTTTTGAGTTTTTGGCTTCAATTTTCAGTCAGTTTCCAGAGTGGATCTGCTCATTTCAGTTAAGTGTTTGTGTGAAAATTTGAAGCTTTAAGTGAATTAAAAACCCGACATTACGATATACTGTATTTTGTTTTTTCAAACACACAAAACATAAATACATTTCCATAACATTTGTTATGTGTAGTTATTCATTTACCCATTTATGCTCTGGACTCTGCTCTGATCAGTTGAGTTTGTGGCATACCAGCAGGGAAGTTGCAGTGTCCTGTGGTGGACAAACTATGCAATGTCAAGACTCATATCATGGTGTGATTGTCAAATAGCTAATCACTGTCAGCGCTAGAGTATATGAACTGGACGGGCAACCAACTTTGATAGGGGGGCATCTGTTATTCCATGAAAATAATAATAATAAGAAGAAGAAGAAATAAAAACAAAAAAGAGAGAGTGCATTCATTCATAGTGTCACTTGTGTGCAACTGCGCTTGCAATAACTATGTTGACAAAACAGAGGTTATAAACTAAAATGCACAGCAAGACCCATTAAATTTACACTTAAAATAGTACTACAAGAGTCAGTCCTATGAATAATAAACCAATACACTGGGCCACCTTTACAGGCTACAGAACAAAGTTAAAGATGAACAAGCCATCCATAACTACAACCATACGCTCACAGAGAAATGTAGCCACAGCTACATAAGTGCAAAAATATCCGTCTTTGATTGCAGAGGCAAAGCAAGAGACAAACAGGAGAGACATTATCTCCAGGTGCAGAAGTGGATCTGGAGATAATGTGCCCTCAGTCCACACTAGGGCAGTGGACTGTGAGGGCACAATGTCATCAACACATTTCCATTTGTTTTGGAGTTTTCACTTGAAAACTTACACCCACAGTATTTGTGCTGATGTTAATGCAGTTATTGAGACAGTAGAGTATTGGTGATTTTTGCACACTATGCACCTCAGAACTTGACCCCGCACTGTAACTTTACGTGGTCTGCCACTTCATGGCTAAGTTGCTGTGGTTCCTAAGCACTTCCACTTTACAACAATACCACTTACAGTTGATTGTGGAATATCTAGGAGGGAAGAAATTTCACAAACTGACTTGTTGCAACAGTGGCATCCTGTTACAGTGCAACGCTCAAACTCATTGAGTTCTGTAGAACGAATCATGCTTTCACAAATGTTTGTAAAGGCAGACTGCATGGCTAGGTGCTTGATTTTATACACCTGTGACTGAAAACACCTGAATTCAAAGATTAACAGGTAATACTTTTGTCCATTGGATAGTGTAGCTGCACAAGCTGATAAATGACCTCTCTTTAGTGCCAAAGAAACAGGAAGGGTACTTTGCAAAGTCTGACCTGCATAGGCTCATCAGCTCCAAAGTGTCCTCCTCAGTGATGGTTGTTACGTGATTGCTGCAGAAACACTAAACTACTGTTAACCAAATAATTAACTTGAGGTCAAGCTGCAGTAACTATTTGAAGATGTATGTGTTTAACCTTTTCCTTACCGTACTAACTTAATTTAGCATATGGCTGTAGAAGGGTATCAATAGAATTCAGCTCAGGGGGAACAGTGACGTTTTTGGATAGGTCTGGACCCTCAAGGCCCGTCCATAACCCAACGCTGTAGCTAATATTGGCCGATAATATAGTCTTTTGCCATTTTATTACACACCTAAGATACTACGAAACTATCAAAAAACTACTTCTAATTAAACTACAAGTCAGTTTACATGTTGAGAAGTTTCCCCACGACTCCACTGAATCATCCAGTGAACACAGACTTTATTGAGTAAACAACATTCATAAATATAATTGCAAACACTTTTAGCATAACTTGTTTCATTTACAATATGAAACAAGAATGAATTTACAACACTCTACAACTCCTGATGTAAGAAAGAAAGCAAGAAAAAAGCATAAAGAAAGCACTTTATGACATATTTATGTCAGAGCAGGTCCAGCAGTACTTCTAAAATATGCCATCAAATATTCTAATGAAAGCTTCCTCCTCTTTGCTTTGGTGTTGAATATATGTAAAAGAAAGAAAAAAAGGTATTCATTAATCATATGAAGAAACAGACTGTAAACTCTCCTGTATATACTGCATATAAGATTACTTGCATTATTTGCAGAGGAAATGTACAATGAGTTAGTATAAAGTCCATTTCCTTTACCTTCTATTGAGAGATGAGCTGGCACTGGGTGGGGCACTTACTGCTGAAAAGAAATCCAACCTTCTGGTCACCTGTGTCCCATGAGGCTGTTCTGGTGTTTTTCCTGTGATCTCCTCACTAAAAATATTTGGTCTCTGCACAAAGATAAAGAGAGCCAAGAGTCACATCTGCCTAGAAGCTTAACTCCTTTAAGTTAAAAGCACCTATAAGAACTTTGCTATTAATATAGAAACATTTCTAAAGTATAAGTTTCATTGTGTAAAATAAAGAAATACATAAAAGAAGTCAACACAACAACAAAATGGTGTTCTAAGAGTATGCAAATGTGGCCACTAACTCTGCACAAACACATGTGCACATCCCCACGCGCTCGCACACACACGCACCCTCTGATTCCCGTCGAGTGTGATTCTCTTCTGTGGCGTGAATGTCCGAGTGACTGATGAGGGTCCCATTTTGCTGTTTTCAGGACTCACAGTTGTTAAAATAGACCTGTAATAATAAAAATATGACAAATGTTGCAATGACTGACGGTATTTTCTGTGATCGCACATATTTCTTACATTTTCTGATTCCTGATTTCCTAGTTACATCTCATTTGGGGGTTAATATATGCATAGTTTTCCAGTCTCACCTCAGTGGTGTAGTGACAGTAGTTAGAGAGGGTTTGGTTTGTGAGTGGCTGAGGAATACTGGTGCTGAAGTCGAGGCATAGCCTACACAAAAAACATATTAATGCTTATTAAACAATAAGAATACTCAAGGTATAATCCCACATAGGCATGTGTGTTGTAGGGTATGCATGGTACTACAGTTCACTCTACCTGGCATCTTGTTCTCATCACACTGCTGGTTTTGAGGTTTAGCATTAGTTGTACATGAGACCAAAGCTGTCTCGCTGGCATGCACCAAGTTCTCATCATCAGAGTCGCCCCAGTCATCCCACTCACTTCCAAGGTCAAAGTTGACAGTCGGTATCTGGAGGGATGAAGCATTTTTGCAAAGAGCTCCCTGTTCTGACACTGCAGTGGACCTCTTTGAGTAAACTGTGCTGGTTGTATCGATCTGGTTTAGATGCTGTTTAGAGTTCTGACTCCCAGCACTCATTTCTGTGGTCATCCACTCGGAGGAACCTGAACACAGAGGAAAATAAAAGCATGATGACACCATCAACTGTTCCTGCACTGTGTGCTTTTATAAATTCAGTTTGAAAAACTCCTACAAACCTAATACCGTCTACCAAGCCTTTGAATCTTGTGTGTTTTTTGATTATCCGTTTCTCTATCTTTGCCAACTAAATTTTGTAAAGTCCACAGTGTGTATATAGGTAGGATGAGTTGTTGGTAGTTGTGACACTGCAACTAATTGGCATTTCACAATAACACATTTTCTAAGTAAATCTGTCATCTTGCCCTTAAAATCACATATTCTCTAAGTTAACTGTTGAACATTTTTCACAGCATACTGTAGGTTTTTAGATTTACTCTCTTATCTTCCAGGCAGCTATTGATGTCAGTGTAATATCAACTTCCTGAGTCTGACTTAAGAGGCAATCATAAATTTTAAAAAATTTCACCACCTTTAATTTTAGTGTCAAATATGCACTGTTCTCCTCCATGGGCAGTGTTGCCTTGTTTACGGGCAGTGGCAGTAAATCCCACATATATATATATATATCAGTGATTTCCTCTTAATGAAGCTGTAGCTCATTAAAAGTAAGAGTAGACTAAAGGATTGTGAAAATCATGTTATATACTCTCCACTTGAAATTACTTTGATGATGACGATGGGCTGCAGCAGGGGTTTGGGAAGGCTCTCCCATCATCATGTTCATGTCCTCCACATCATAGTCATCACAATCTCAAAAAAGAAAGGAAGAGAACAGCTGATGATGACATATAGAGGAGACACAAAAATGATATGACAGAGGTGACATTCGAATGCTTAGAGTCATCTTTTTTATGCCACTTATTTACCTCCGTCAAGGTCATTCAGACTTTCTGTGTCTGGTAGTTGAGCACGTTCTTCACCTGTCAGGTCAGTCTCAGAGTGAGGTCTCACTGAAGCTTTACAGAGATTTCTTCCAAACCTTCAGATCAAATAAAAAAGGACATGAAAACAGGCCATCATATTTCATAGGAACTACAGTAAGTGTGTTTCTTTGTCAAAATTCTTGTAAATCTAATGTTCAGCTGTTTTTTTTTTCAGGAAGTCATTAAAATTTTAAGACTCATGATAAATCTGTAATTTCCGTGTAGCTGTGAATACCAGGAAGCAGGTGGAAGCATCTCTTTGGGTTTGTAAGCAAACTTCTCCATACTGAGCGACACAGACTCCTCACTCATTTTCATCTAAGGAAATATAACAGAGTATCAAACACGTTATTATTTGTCTCAGTAATAGAAGACTGGCTTTTTATGTGCAGAAGATAAGTTTCTTCACAAAAAATATATTTGCCATTTTCTACTATTAATTATTTTGGTGCAAAATATGTACAGAAACCCAAAGCAGTGCAGATGTAGTGTGCACATTTATACATACAGTATATCTGCATCTGGAATTTTGGACAGAATGAGCTTCAAGACAGACATTGAAAACTAAATACACTCTTATAGAAAACTAAACATTTTCTATAAGAGTGTATGGTACAGTCATGTGAAAAAGAAAGTTTTCAGAAAAAAAGAAAAACACTTTATGCAGTGCTCTGAAAATCTAAGTAAATCCATACTCCTTCCATAGGAATTAAATGGTAAAATGGACTGGTACTTATATAGCGCTTTTCTACTCAGTTTCTGTGTACTCAAAGCGCTTTACACTACAGGCCACATTCACCCAGTCTCACATACATTCATACAGCACTTTTATCTACACTTAAGTGCTTACACACTCACACACACTCACACTCTGATGAATGCATCGGGGGCAACGTGGGGTTCAGTATCTTGCCCAAGGATACTTCGGCATGCAGACTAGGGGAGCCAGGGATCGAACCACTGACCTTCCAATTAGTAGACGACTCGCTCTACCTCCTGAGCCACAGGCGTTTCCAATCGAGTGGCCGTCATTAACAACAGATCAGCCCCAGCATGAAACCTACTAACAGTTGAAGTGAGCTGAAACATTGACAGTTTTGCTACAGTGCAGTTACTACTGGGAAACCTTGAGTCCTGGAAATCATGTGGATGTTTTCTTGACACTTACCGCCCACTTAAACGATGTTCCATTTGTTGCCAGAAACATGTTTGTAAAAACTTGGGGCAGGTTACTAAAAACTTTAGAAACTTTTACAAAGGGGTGAAAACAAAGTACTGTAAAGGAAAGGTATGAACTTGATTTATAACACAACTGAACAAACAAAAGTAAAGGTGTCTGCCTGGTCCTTTTTAACTTTTTTTTAAACCTTCTGTAGTTCTCCTAACTCTTTAAGGCTTCTTTTGTGTTTTAAAAAACAGTTAACAGTAACAGTAGGCTAATTACATACATTAGCTAGCTGAACTGTTGTCTAAAAACATCTTAGAAATACAAAATTCCCTGATGCTTAGAACTAATTCAATAACAGTCATGAGGAGTTGATGGCAGAGAGTTCGGTCAGACTT
>VUQI01040953.1:36369-56154 GCA_015106735.1 Paratilapia polleni | reverse complement strand
ATGGGAGGCAGAGCCTTCAGCTTTCAGGCCCCTCTCCTGTGGAACCAGCTCCCAGTTTGGATACAGGAGACAGACACCCTCTCTACTTTTAAGATTAGGCTTAAAACTTTCCTTTTTGATAGAGCCTATAGTTAGGGCTGGATCAGGTGACCCTGAACCATCCCTTAGTTAAGCTGCAATAGGCCTAGGCTGCTGGGGGCGTCCCATGACGCACTGAGCACTTCCTCTTCATCACTTCCTGTCACTCTCCATGTGTTTATTCACCACTTTTAATCACCACGCAATCATTAGCTATTATTAACTCTTTCTCTCTCCCATAGTGTGCCTTTTTGTCCTGTCTCCCTCTGCTCTCTTCTGTTTCCCTCACCCCCAACCGGTTGCGGTAGATGGCTGCCCCTCCCTGAGCCTGGTTCCTGTGGAGGTTTCTTTCTAAACTTTTTCTAAAAAGGGAGTTTTTCCTTCCCACTGTTGCCAAGTGCTTGCTCATAGGGGGTCGTCTGACTGTTGGGGTTTTCTGTCTAATATTGTAGGGTCTTTACCCTAAAATATAAAGTGCCTTGAGGTGACAGCTGTTGTGATTTGGCACTATATAAATAAAATTGAATTGAATTGAATTCTGGTCACACGTTGCTCTGATCGAGTGCTTATTTGTTAGTTTACTCCCATACTACAAATTTCTGGTTCAGTGGAACCGTGTGAATGTAATGTCTTACTTTTTACCTTACTGGTTTACAACTTTCTGTTACACAGATAGAGGGTGCTGCAGTCGTTCTAATACACTTGAAATGTAAATCACGGATTTGAAAATTGCCAGTCTTTATGCTAAAATCTATTCAGAAGTTTTAAGCCAATAGCAGATAGAGTTAGGATAAATAAAGTGTATTTTAGCACATCCTTTGCAGGTGAACAGGGAAACACAATCAGGGCAATACTAGTACAAAGAAACCTCACAGAAAAAAGTCACAGTTCAGGTTAAGGATGTGAAAATTTAGCGTGACGGTTGGCTGTCTGAACAAAAATCTGGTTTCTGTTTGGGAGGATAAAAACAGGATTTTCTGGGCTGCAAAGAGAGTTCAGTCTTCTGAAATTCAGTCCGTCACTCCCTTATCATCGTCTGCTGTCTTCACGGTGAAGAATCAACACAAATCAGAAGATTTCACAGTTTGTCTGCTTCACCAAGCACTTTGGTGTCAGTGTCACCCTCTGCTTAAATGGACAGTTTTGTTCCATCCATCCATCCATCCATCCATCCATCCATCCATCTACTCTGGACAGGTTACTAGTCTGTTGTTACAAAATGTTTTCATTTTCACATAACTCATTTATGCACAGTGGAGAATAGATGCGTTTCATGGGGAACACTGTCGGCCGTATACTCCCTTTTTCATTTTCATAATTATGTTTACAAAAAAATGGGAATTTCAAAGTAAAATGTTTATAGTTGTTGTTAAAGCTGACTGAAAAATATCTGACAAATAATATGACTTCTTCTGTGATACAGCCCTTTCAAAAAGTCTCTCTGTAGCACTAATTAGCACATATTGTATGTGCGTCTGTGCATTTTACTTATACAGCTTGCTAACCAAGCTTGCTAGTATTAGCTGATAGCCTCTTGTCCAAATATATTTCCAAAAAAGCAACAGATATGTTTCCAAAAAATCCACGACACAGCCAAAAGCACGAACACAGAGGTTTCAAAATGTGGAGTCCAGAAACAATGAATGGCATCACAGTAGCAATATCCATCTTTTATATAAAGTCTATGACATCTACCAAAAGCTCTTTATCAGGTAAAAAAAATGAAACCTGAGGTGAGCAACAGAGAAGGGGTCCCTCTACCATTACAGATCAGTTGACATATATGGTGTGTAGAAAAAATTGACAGTGGAGATGATCAGGACTAACAAGTGGACCTGGGAAGATGTTCAGCAACGTCGAGGTGCCAGCCACAGATATCTGTTAAAATAAACAAACAAAAACCCAGAAAACAGTGAATGATTAGTGACTAACATTTAAAGTTTTCCCATTTCTAGCTCTGTATTTTTATTCTTGGAAACTACTAAAGGAGCTTTGCATGATTTACGATTCAAAATAATCCTTATTTGATGTGCCATCACCCAGTTTAGCTCCTTTCTCTTTATGGACTTGAAACCAACTTTCTTCTGATTGGCTGCCCTCACAGACATCATACAGAGCCAAAACCTCTGAAAGTCTGAAGCATGAGTCTTTGGATCACAGAGACTACTTGTACATGCACTGACCTGACATCACTGTAAACACCATGACATAAATCCAAAAAAAGTCTCCAGGGGTGCTGCTGTGTTTGACCTCTGAACTCCACAGGGAGGGAAAGAACCCCCCCTCAGAGGCAACACAATATCATCATCATTCTCCTCCTCCTCATCGTTAAAACTAGCTGCAGTTTATTTGAGTTAATTTCCACCCCAGGTGTCGTCTAGCAGCCGACTGACTTTAACCACCTGTCACAAACTCCCAGGATGCCTTTCACCTCACATTCATTGCAGCTCTTATGAAGCATGAAATAACGCCGGGAGGGAGGAACGGGCGTGACAGGCTTGTCTGCTCTTCACAGGCTCTTATCAGCTGCAGTCTGTCCGGCTTTTATTGTGTTTCAGGGAAAATAAAGTATGAAATGAGAAAGTAATTTATTAACAGGTGTGAGAAGTATGCAGAAACAGTTTTTACCTCTTTTGTTGAAGTGCTGCAGATATGCTTGAACTCTATTGTGTTCTTTTCTTGGTGGACTTATGAGCAGTGATTGCCTGGCAGCATTATCTGTGTTCATGTTCTGTGTTCCTTTGGTTTCACCAAAGGTCAGTTTCATGTATATTAATCTGCTGAATTAATGCAGGCAGCGTTTTTCACAGTGTGACCCAGAGTAACCCCTGAAATATTTTAGAATTAATGCCAGACATGTGGCCCTGAAATCAATTAAATCAAAATATTATTTAATACTGAAATATACATATGTGTGTAATTACATATTTTTTTCACCATCATTCATTGTTACCTTCATTACCTTAATGTCTTCCAATTGGTTTTTCCATACCTCACACCATTTTCATTTCATTTTCATGCTTATGTAAGTGGTCCAGTCCACTTACATAAGCCAGTTAATGATAACACCTGAACACCTGCCCATAATCCAAAGCTTACCACAATATATTTTCTTTGTAAACTTTAAGCAAACTTCCCTGTTAAATTTTTTCATGTATTTACACATTTTTGGCAATATCTGAATGGACTGTAACTTTAAAAATGAGATCTTTGGGGGTGGCTACACGTGGGCACGACTTCACCACAGTCATGGCAAAGAGTCTGTGTTACCTTACTTAATGGAAATCTGTGCATGTTCTTGTTATTTTTTTATTAATTTGAAATGTACTTAATTTCAAATACCACCTGAGATGAACAACAACACGACATATTATACCGTGTCATTATTCATTTAACAAAAACTAAGTCAAAATGCTGAAACAGTGTGTGAAAATCCAAGTACAGCCCATGGTTCTATAGCTTGTAGAACCACTTTTAGCTGCAATAACCTGAAGTAATCATTTTCTCTGTGACTTCATCAGTCTCTCACATCATTGTGGAGGAATTTTGGCCACTCGTCTTTACAGCTTTGCTTCAGTTCATTGAGGTTTGCAGTCATTCATTTATGAACAGCTCTCTTCCCGGACTTTGATTGGGCCATTGATTGATTCTTTCCGCCATTCTGTTATAGATTTGCTGCTGTGCTTGGGATCATTGTCTTGTGGCATGACCTAATGTCAGCCAAGGTTTAGCTGTCGGACATATGGCGTCACGTTTTACTCTAGAATACTTTGATATACAGAGGAGTTCATAATTGACTCAATGACCACAAGGTGCCCAGGTCCTGTGGCTGCAAAACAAGCCCAAATCATCACCCCTACACCACCGTGCTTGAGAGCTGGTATGAGACAGCTCCACTTTGGTCTTGTCTATCCAAAGGAGATTAGTCTTGTGGTCTGTTCCAGTGCAACTTTGCAAACCTAAGCCATGCTGCTATGTTCTTTTTAGAGTGAAGATGCCTTCTCCTGGCAACTCTTCCAAAAAACAGAGACATACTTGTACTTTTTTGTAATTTTGCAATCATGAACTTTAATATATAACATGCTAACTGAGGTCAGTAGAGTGTGAGATGTAGCTCTTGGATTTTGTTGTTTTTGCAGTTTCACTGACAATTGCATGGTCTGACCTTTGGGTGAATTTGCTGGGATGTCCACTCCTGAGAATATTGGCAACTCTCTTGAATGTTTTCCACTTGTGAATAAAATGGACTTCAAATTGTTTTGGAATGGCCTTATAACCCTTCCCAGAATTCTTTAAGATCATTGCTGATGTCTTTCCTCTTTGGCATTGTGTTAACACACACCTGAATGCTCCAGACCTGCAAACTGCAAAGAATCTGCTTCTATAGAGGTGGTCACACTTACTGATGATCAGTTAATTAAGTGCATTTGATTAGCAGCATCTGGCTGCTACTCACCCTCTTAATTCCTATAGAAGCAGTGAGGGTGTACTTAGTTTTTCACACGCTTTTCCATTTTAGCTTAGTTTTTGTTAAATAAATAATGACACCGTGTAATATGTTATGTGTTGTATATACGACCTGCTAAGAACTAGATTATTTTTATTATCTCCTGATACATAATACTAATGTGATCTATGCTACCAACATATATATAATAGCAAATATTGTAGCCATTAGTAAAGCATGGAATGGTACAAAGCAAAGATATATAACTAACATTTATTTTCTGCAGTAATAGCCTATATGTTAGCGGTTAGCCAGCTAGCTGCAACCTATGGAACCTGTATCTGTTATTGATTGCTTCATCCTGCCCAAGTCCGCTGGCATTCTGAGTTTATGCTTTAAATTACAGTAAAGTACAGACTGTTACCTGTTTATTGTCCCTACCTACTATACTGTCAGCTGTTTGGTTGTTATTATACAGGTGTTTTAGTCTTCCTACTGTAATCTCCATATCACTAAATGTTCTCCCTCTGTGCCCTGAATTCTAGTCTTTATTAAACTAAGATCCTGGCACAATTTTAAAAAATGATGCTGTATTCAACATTTTAATAAACAACCTGAAGCTATGGGAGTCTCAGTCATGGTGGCCCATCGCTAGCTAACCCTTAACACTGTTCTTGACCACACCAACACTGGAAACCACATCATGAATCAAAGTTTAAACACAACACAGCAGAAATAACTACCAGAACCTTTCTAAATCAGTAGTCTGAAGTCTAACATTCCAGTGAGTCTTTGTACTTGCCAAAAGTGTATCTTCCTTTATTTTTGCAGCACTGTGTTACAGAAACATTTACTAAGTGTACTGTGCTAAAAATACACTGGATCATTCCGAGTTTCTTTCTTTCTTTCTTTCTTTCTTCCAGATATGTGAGATCACGGACGAAACACGACATCGACATGCGCATCGGGATCCACTCCGGCTCAGTGCTGTGTGGCGTGCTGGGACTCAGGAAGTGGCAGTTCGATGTCTGGTCCTGGGACGTGGACATCGCCAACAAGCTGGAGTCTGGAGGCATCCCAGGGTGAGGAAACTGAAGAGATTTTCTGTGGGTGTTTTTTCTCTAGTTGGATTCTTGGTAGTGGACACACAGACCAAGAATTACACACACACACATACACACACACAAAGCATACTCCAGAGGAAAAAAAAAGATGTTTGGAAAAGATATGGTATGGCCTGAGCTGAGGCACAGATGTTGATCGTTTATTTTTACCCACCCTGATATAGTTTTTAAAAGGACAATTTAGTGACATAATATGGGAATACATGTGTGTGTTTTTGGAGCAGCTTAATATACAGTAAAGGGAAAGCTTCAAACAGTTTAAAGTGTTTTCCTGACAGTTTATCTTCAGTGCGATGTTCCTCGTTGACCTCAAAAGGCAGAGTGGGATTAGTTCACTACTACTGATTTAAAAAATCCTGCGAGTATCTGTTATTGAACCACACTCTAACCCCAGCCTGCACTCTTCAGTTGCATAACATGCTGTTTCTTTCTAAGTCACAAACTTTCGATTTTATAATGGTTTCATCTGATCCACACACATCAGACACCTTCTAATAAGTGCAATAACAGTGGACCTTTAGGCTCAGTAACACCTGCAGTGTCACTGACCTGACACAAAGCAGGCTTTCATTCACACCTGTACACATTGGCTGCTCCTTTGGTCGAAGGTGTCTCGGCCACTGAAAACACCTGTTGAACTCACAATGTTACCCATTGGTTACTTACTCAAGCTGAGCGATTTCACTGCCAGCATCTTAGCTTTTTGAAACCAGACCTCTACTACTCTGTTTTGTCATCCATTTTGACTGTAATGGGGACCATAATTTACAAAATTAACACCATGTGGTTCTCAATAAGATCTGAAACCAGCAACTGAGACCAGTAACTCATTAGAAAATTGTTTTCCGAGGTTGAGGTTGTTTTTCTTTCTATGCAATCAGACTTGTTTTTGCAACCATAGAAGTCGCCCCCTGCTGGCCATTAGACAGGAAGCAGGTTTAAGGCACTTCTGCACTGGCTTCACATTTCAGACCTGGAAGCTATGTACATCTTTTATATACAGTCTGTGGTTAGGTACTGCAGATTTATAATAAGTAAGCTGCCAAAAAACAACAAAAAACTACCTGCTGAAGAAAGTGAAACATTGAGCAACAGTCAAACGTTTTTATCAGGAATTATTTATCTCACTGATTCAGTTCAGTTCAGTTTTATTCATAGAACACCAGTTCACAACAACAGTCATCTCAAAGTTCACATAAGGTAAAGACCCCACAGTACTGGCAAGACAACCCCAACGATCAGACTATCCCCTATGAGCAGCACTTGGTGAAGGTGTGGAGGAAGAGCTCCTTTTTAACAGGAAGACCTCTTGGAGAATCTGGCTCAGGGAGAGGCAGCTTCGACTTGCTAGGTGGGTGACGGGGAAAGAGAAGAGAAAAAAGGAGAACATAGAGAGACTATGAATAACACACAGGGCAAAACACAAAGTACAGGAAACAGAAGGTAAAAGTAAGACAAAGTCAGAACTAAAAAGAGAGTGAGTGATGGATTCACATCAAACCAGGGAGAGACAAATATCAGCGACATGACTGCATTGCTGCATACAGATACTTTGAAGTATGTATGCTTTTTCCATTTCAGGAGGATCCACATCTCCAAAGCAGCTTTGGATTGTTTGAACGGCGACTACGAAGTGGAGGAAGGCCACGGGAAGGACCGCAACGACTTCCTTCGCCGCCACAACATCGAGACGTACTTGATCAAACAGCCTGAAGAGAGTCTGCTCACCCTGCCAGAGGACATCATGAAGGAGGCGGCCAGCTCGGCCGACCGCCGTGCCAGCAGCACCACCTTCAACGAGGCCTCATGGAGCCCTGAGCTCCCCTTCGACAACATTGTGGGGAAGGAGAACGTAAGTCCCGCCACTGCTCGTAGTTCAGGTCATGATGTGTGCACTTTATCACCCTGCAAGAGAACGTCTGTCTTTTCAGCAAACGTCTTCTGCAGTGAGGATTAAACTGTTATTTTTATTCCAACATGGGGGGGAACTGAATTTCATCTGCTTGTTAGGTGATGACATAGCGACCCCGTTTCTGGGTCCAATTGTTTCCTGCGTTGAATGAGGTTTTTGTCTCTTAACATGCTGCAATTCTGTCGCTTTTTTTTGTTGTTGTTTTGAACAGATTCAGCCTCTCAGTCTCTCTAGCTCTTTATTGGCACTATTCATGTGCAGCACGTCTTTAAGTTTTTAAAAACTCATGGTGCACACTGCAGCCCACGGGCTCACAGTGTCCCGGACACCAGATAGTTCAATGCTTCCGAAAAGAATCACTCTCAGGCCCACTAAGATCGCAGCGTGGACATTAAGCTTAGGATCGGGACTTCTTCCTGCCATATGATGTTTGTCTCTGCCCATCAGGGACCCTCAACATGAACTTTTATTGAGAATGATTTAGCCCTCATCCTGCATCTTCCCTGTCCTAATGTGTTTATATTAGCCTAACCATAGCTGTGTAGCTAGCCAGGTAGCACATCATTATACGTAGACTAGGCCAACTTCACTAACCCTCCAAACGTTGCCGGTGTTTCCTTTTACCCCTTTGCTTACGTCCAAAGTTATAGCAGTGCTTTACTTTTTTAATTTTTCAGAAATACTTCAGTCAGAACATGATGTATCATATTTAGACGGAAGCTAGTTTTAACTCTCTGTGCTTGTTTTCGTTTGGAAACTGAAGCGTTTGGACCCAGAAATGGAAAATGATGCCAGACTTAACAAGCGGATTCAGGAGGATATTTTGACTGTTAACCAAACTGAATCAACTAGAATAATCTTAGCCAGCTTGTTTGCTTGAAATAAGTTTCACTGCAGGATGAAGTCGTTTGTCAAGTTGGGCATTTTTTTTTTTTTGGGTTTGTTTTTTGAAATTTTATTCTGTTTTTACAGTGCATGGGATCTTCTCAGTTGTCTCGCCTGTTTGCTGGTTGTTTTGCATTTTTTTGTTTTTCTTTTCCTGAGAACGAGTGGACGGCTTTCTGCAGAGAAAATGTGTTACTGTAGTAACGCATCACCGTGTGCCAGCCTTTTTTTTTTGTTGTTTTTTTTGTTGTTTTCTTAAAGGATGACGAGTTTCTGATTGTGTGGCCCATTTAGACATCCTCCTCATTTCTTCTTCATTTGTCTGCCTGTGACAACAAATCAGCCCCCGGAGGCATTGTGTTTTGTCTGAGATGTTTGAATTTGGAGAGAGTGATTGAAGGCTGAGCTTGTTTTACATTTTCTTTTTTTTTCCTCGAACAATGTGGAAGGGAGAGGGAGAAAAACTAACAGCTGCTTTGATGTTTACCAGTGATGGTTTCAAACAGTGTTTAGAGATTTTCATTTTAATTGTAGCCAATTTTTGAAAATATTTTACAGAGAAATTTCTTTAAAAACATGAGGTAACAATTCTTTGCAGTTCAAAGTTACTTATTGTTCAGAGGTGTTTTTGTCAAAGTTACTCAAGTACATTTTACTGTCAATATTTCAAGCATGGGGCACTTTATCTGTCTCTCACTCACAGACTCACACACTCACACTGATGGATGTATCAGGGGCAGTTTGGGTTTAGTATCTTATTCAGTTATATTGTTTAATGCAGTTTAAACTTGCCTTTTGAAGCCTGTTATAGGTTATAAAAAGGCACAGGTTTGTGCCATTCACAGATCCTTTTAGCTCCATAAGGAGCCCACACACCAGCTAGAGATATGGAGTCACAGATTGGGGATCAGAGGCTTCAGAAAGTCGCTGAACTGAAGAGAGGCATGCAGCTGCAGCAAACAAGCAAAGTGAAGGAGCTATAAAGGCAGATTTCTTTGTTATGTGCAGTCAATTTCATGGCAGAAGGCGAGGTTGTGTGGTTCAGGTGAACTACATGATCAAAGATCTTACTTTTTAAAGAAAACTTCCTAAACAACTAATGAGTTGTCATCATCAGGTCTGTGAAAGAGGCTGTGAAAGAGTTCAAGACAAATATTAAAGGTTTGTTACTTTTCTTTTACATCAGGACGTATTTGTTACGAGGTAGTTTTAGCTGTCCTTTTTGGACTTGTGAGACACATGTTGTGAGTTAGCTGCAGGGGTAGCCTTCTTGTGGATGTATTTTATGTTGCATTAGTATGTTTGATTAAGGCTAACAAACCTTTTTGGTGGACTGGTTGAAAACGTTACATGGATCAAATTGTATTTGAAAATGGTGTGAGACATAAGTTTTCAATTAATTAAAGGCCAGTGTGGCCTGCACTGAAACTGAGTTTGGCACCCCTTCTCATTTGCTGCTTAACTGGTGGATCATTCATCTGCCACTGCTGGTGTTGTTCTCTCTTTTTTTGGTCTGCTGTGCTCTGCTGTGATTTGGATAAGGCCTAATTAACCACAGGTCCAAGTTAATTTTGAGCTGAATCTGACTGTCCCCAAATTACTTACAGATACCTCTTTTTAAAAATGAAGTAATGCTCAGTGACTACAGGACATGATTTCTAAAGGTTCGGTTTTCAGAGTTCTCTGGCTAAGTGAGGTTTTCTTAAACAAAGTGTGTTTTCGCTGACTGGATGTGCCATTAATATACAGATCAATATGAAAAACTAATCCCTGAGAGCACAGATGACTTTGAAAAGTAAACCCGTAATGCCTGGTTCAGACTAAGCAATATTTACAGTGCTTAATAAATTTATTAGACCACCACCCAATGTAAGGTTTATGCCACAGCTGCCCTAAATTAACAGTACTGGTAATTACAAAATCATTTTTATGTTTCTGTAATGGTTAATCCACCACTATGCACAAGCTCTTTAATCGAAATGATGTTTTTAATGCTAAAATATAATTATTGTTGTTATCTATGAATTTTCAAATTTACTGTTTCACAAAAAAGCAGAAAAAAATAGTAAAGCACATTATTATTATTTTTTGATTAAGATGCCAAATTACAGTTATTTACTTGCATTCCTGAACAGAAAAATGAGTTTTAGTGGTTGAATGTTCTGCTTGATTAATTTCTGACTTTTCAGTCCAGTGTACCGGCTCAGATTTGAATTCAGTTTGAAATTCTTCACTCCTGTTCAAAATGGTAAAACAGCGAGAACTCACTGAAGAGGAAAGAGTCCGCATTAAAGCACTTTGTGATGCTGGATGCTCCTTCTCATTTTTATGACAGGTGGTCTAACAAATTTGTTAACTAGTGTACGTGTTACGATGGTCTCTGTATCAGATTAGGCGATGATAGAGTCATAATGTCTCGTCGTTTCATGACTTAAAGACAGCACAGACTACACAGTGTTCCTTTTTCAGTCATGCTCAGCGTCTTTCATGACGTGCATGATGTTGTTACAAAGGAAGTATTGAGAAGAAATTAAACAGATATTTGCAGCTGAAGCAGTGCGTATGATACTGGCTGTCTAGTCCATTTCACAGGTTCACCTAGCTGCACCAGCAGCATCTTTTGTTTTGTTATGTTTATATTTCTGCACACTGGAGTAGTGTTAAAAAAAAACTCAACAGCTGGTGGAGTCTTCTGTGCTCCTATTGGAAAAGCTCACAAACGTTAGGGCACCATGGTGGAAGACATAAAAAAGTCTTTCTCCAAGTTGGTTTTCATCCACTCCACAGTCCATGAAAGACCATCGATAAAATGGTGTGCATGACTCTTATTTTCATTACCAACCCTATGCGATGCCCTAAATTGCCTGAATGGGGCCATAATCAGGCTGAGATCATGTAGTCTGAACCCGACTTAAAGTGGAGATTTTAGATTTTTGTATGTGTACGTGTCATGTTGAGTTCTTTTGTGTTGCACTTGGCCTTCGGGGCAGCCCAGCAGGGAACGTGTGTCAGCCTTGTGAAACGTGGCGAGCTGCTGGGTTTTGTTCTGGGCTCTGTCTCGGAGTTAACATACAGTGATAATTACTTACTCTGATGTTTCCTTAGCTTTGAAGTTTATTTTTTTGCTTTTGGTTTGTTTTTGTCTCACTCTCTGTCTCATGTATATGTGTGTACATGTCATCTGTATTTTGCTGTGTATCTGCGTGTTTATTATTAGTTAATGTGACCACTGCTGGTTGAGCTGCAGCCTCTAAAGACTGAAATTTGGAACTTCATTTCCTTCATTTCCTTCATTTTATTTCCTGCCTTTTTCTTTGTTCTTACATTTCAAAAGACTCTATAGGACCTCCTTGTGAATACATGTTAATTAGTTACTTCCAGGTGCCTGATACATCACAACAATGGCGTAAATGAATGTGAGATTATTTTGTTGTATTACACCTCGAGGGGTTTCAGTGTTGACATAGATAAAGGCGTGCAGTTCTCCATGCAGCAGATCAGATCCATGGTCAGACTCCTGCTTGGGGGTATCTGCTGTCCCCCCACAAACAAAGACGTGTTATCATACATAATGATGGAAGGGGGATTAAGGGTGCATTTTCAGGCCACATTTGCATTCCCAGATTGCTTTGATTGGACAAGCTGTTGTGTCCTGCACTGCTGGCGGACACCCAGCACCAAAAACGTGCCGCTTGGTGAGGACTCGGTGTTCCTCCACCGCAAACTGAATGGTGACTTTCTACAGCCTGCTGTCTCTGCTCCAGGCTTTCTAGCTTCACCATGTTTCATCAGGAAAACCGGAGAGGACAAGCCAATTAGCTTCATATTCCATGGTAAATACACTGTCAGGCCATTTGAAAACCCTCGATGGAGAGAAGGAGGATGCTAGTTTAGATTCTAAGAAGTTGGGACATTTGTAAATGTAGCCTTTGGAACATGTGGGGCACATCTTAGTTGTCATCTTTCAGTGTTCTTGTGTTTCTAAGTATTATTCCTTTCCCCAGTCTTCCTGTGCATTCCTGTCTATGTCTTTGTTTGTTTCTTTGTCTCTTTTGGTTACTTCCTGTTTTATTTAGAATGTTATTTACTTGTGTGGCTTCCTGTAATTTTACTTCCTGCCTTTGTTCTCTTTCCTCCCGTGTTATTTGTCTGTGTTCCTCTGTCCTTTATTATCCTTCTTCCTGGTGTGGTATTTTATGTGCCTTCCCATCTTTCCTTGTGTAGTTTGGTTTTCCTTGTTGCACTTCTATTATGGATATTTTCTATTTGATATATATAAATTCCTTTTAACTTAAGATTAAAGTTCCTCTTAATTTACTACATGCTTGTCTGTCTCCCTTTGTGCCAGCAGTTAAGTCCACTTAAAAATGTCAAGCTCAAACCTGACAGTTTACTTTTGATTTCATGGACATTCAGGTCATAAATTATAGATCATACAGTTAAAAGTCTAATCATCACTGATCACAATATAATAATGTATATAATGCATCATTATATAGATACAATCCTGTTACAACATGAGATGATAATGCAATATTTTCCAGCCCTTGTGTTCTTTGTGTAATGTGCCTCCACTCTCAGCTTGTTCCAAATGTGCAGAGCTGCAGTTTTATTGTTTCATCTCCTGCAGCCATGAGCTAACCGCAGACTCTGCATTACCTCCTGTGTATACGAGGCTGTGTGCAGCAGGAGTTTATAGCATTTAATGTAACTGTGTGTTTGGATGCAGAGGAATGTTATTTCTGAAAAGTGCCACTTGTTTTGTTTTTTTTTCTGGCACAATGAAAGCCTGTCAGAGAAGTCAATTCAGACAGTGGCTCTTTGCATATCAAAGGCTTCTCTGAGGAGTTTCGAAGCATCTCTTTTATTTATTTATTTTTTTGTTGCTTTGGTCTACTTGGAGCTCAACTTCTTCCTCGCGGCTGGTTTTCTGTCCTCTGGGTCCCCATCCTTCATTCCTGTTCCTCTGATTTCTGTTTTCAGCACAATATTAGTGTGTGTTTGTTTCAGTCAGAGAGAGGTAATACGAGAGGAAATACAGGGACTGAAATGAAAAAAAAAAGAGGGTTCAGTTGTGTCGTGGCGAGGGAGAGCTTATTTTTAATTGACTCCACACATTAAATAAGTAGAGGCTTAATGCTGCCATTTTGACAGCATCAGATAATATTGTTGGCTTCTTTAATTTTTTTAATAATGGGCTTCAGATGCATTTTTGGCTGCATCCGTTGTTATGACGCAAATACATTTGAAGGGCAGTAATTGGTGCAAACGTCAATGAAGTTAATATTTTCCATTTTTAAAAGGTGAAAAAGCCATTTTGCCACTCACACCAGAGGCCACACATAAGCGCGCTAATTTTTCATACTTTCTTAATAAAACTACACGGTTTGGGTTAGGCACTAAAGCTGCTGGATAAGATTTGGGATCAAAGATAATGGACAGTTACTGTAAATCAAAAGCTTGTTCATGGACAACTGAGAGTTAGTCCCATGTTATTTCCTTGTCAATTAGGAAGGCAAAGGGTCTCCATCAGAGAGACAGCGGGACTATTACAAGTGTCCAAATGAACAGTTTGGTTCATTCTGAGAAAATGAGAGTGCACTTGAGCTTAACAGATAAATTTGCTGCCTTTAGTAGCTGATATGTAAACAAAAACACTAGAAATAATCAGCTGATGATTTACTCCTATGTTCAAGTTGAATTTATTGACTTCTCTTGCCAGCAGTAATCTTACTGGATGTTCCTTTTATTCAGCCAGAACACTGGCAGCACAGTTTCCAGACTGACATGGGCATTAGGAGCTTCCATTAACTGTAAACAGCTAGTTGAAGATGTGCAATAAAGTTTAATAACAGATGATTCACCGATTTCACAGGCAGCTGACTGAAACAGCTCTGTGCTGATAACTGCCATAAAAACACTATTTAGTATCTGTGGTCAGACATTATCTTCCAATTATGCTATTTTTTTATTGTGAAGGACACAGATAAGCACTGAAGAAATGACATCATATCCTGTGTGTCACTGTGATTACGGGAGCTATCCTCCATCCGGGACCGATTGCTATCATGAAATCCAGAAGATTGGTCCTGTGTGACAAGCTCCAGCCCTGAAATCATACTCCCAGCTCTGTCTGGGTTCTCTGCGCCGACTCAGTGGCTCTGTCTCTACCTCTTTCATGCTTCGCTGTGTACCTGCTGGCTCCCATGATGCACAGCACCGTCACAGTGCTTTCACCTCGAAGGAGGTTGTGTGTTTCCTTAGGAGACCCAGTTACTCAGAGTCCCTGCGCGGTGAAATCCAGGCCAGAAAGAAATGGGTTCAGTTTCACGTTTCATTTCAACTCTGCTCAAGAGTCTCACTTATACATTTGAAATGAAAGGTGGCTTAGCCGACAGGGACACATGGCAGCTTGATCTCCTTCTAGACGCTCCTCCCTTGACCTAATTCACTCTACCTTGTTTGCATGTTCACTTTAAAGGCTCGCCTAAGGCTAGAATCAGTCCGAGTTGTGCTCAGTGCTGCTGTAGTGATTTAAGTCTTGCCAGTTCAACTGCAAAGCAAAGGTTTCTTATACCATGTGCAATCATGACTCAAGTGACTGGTATAAAATTAGACCTGTAAAATAAAAGTTTTAAGAGGAACTATTATGCCTTTCCTTAATTTAAGTCATATATATACTGCTATACTGGTGCATGCTCATTAACAAACATGGACAAAGAAATCCAAAAACTCAGGCACCATGCTGCTCTAAATGCTCAGTTTTGTTCTACTCTTGGACCTTGTTTCAAAACCACTATGATGGTGTTGTGAAACCCTCCTGGTCCTGCTTTGATGCTCAGCTTGAAGCATGAAAATCAGGACTTCAGTAATCACCTGGTGATGTCACGGCGGCTATGTCCATCTTTTATATACAAACAAAATTTGGTCAGGGCAGCTTAGTGGGAAAGAGCTCTACAGGTTTCTTACATCTGTTTAATGTTTAATTACCTATGTAAAAATGCAAGACCGGGACCCCGTCACACCAATACCACAAAACATTGTTGTAAATATGTTAGATTTATCTTCTAAAAACGTTAAATTTCATAATGTAATAAAATTACCACGACTTTGGTATAACTTCATTGTTGGTAAAATGCCTCATATTTACTTTGTCCTATAACGTTACTGCAACGTTGCAGACAAGTCTCGGTGTGGTGTGGTTATTTTGTGACCAGATAGCAATGGTATCATGATATGACTAGTTGGTAAGGTTGCAACTTACCAGGTTATGACCAAATGCAACGTTGGCATTACGTAATGTGTTGTTCTGAGCACAGTGGACACAATTTATTTTTTAAGACCCAAAGCTAAACATGTTGGTTTGTGCTTTATACATGACTCTTTTGTCAACAGAGCCCAGTATGAAGCTGGATAGTAAGCTAAGCTAATGCTAAAAGATGGGGGATGTTCCATCTATAATGGGCAATGTTGAAGGGACAGAACTTCAAGTTGTAATTTACAAATGAGTGAAATGTTTGTCTTGTATTGATAATCAAACTGAATGACTTGTGTATTTCGTGAAGATAATAAGCATATTTACCACATAGCAAAGACATACAATCATGTGAAAAAGGAAGTTTTCACAGGACTCTATGCAGTTCTTGGAAAAACTAAGTACATTCTTACTATTTCCATAGGAATTAAGAGGGTAAGTAACAGCCAGATACCGCTAATAAAATGCATTTGATAAACTGATCATCAGCAAGTGTGAGCACCTCTATAAAAGCAGAAGTTTTGGCAGTTTGCTGGTCTGGAGCATTCAGGTGTGTGTTAACACAATGCTACAGTCTTCCCATGAGTTCGTGTTCCAACAAATTCCCACCAAGGTCAGACTGTGAAATGCTCAGAGAAATAGAAAAAAAAGAGCTACATCTAAGACTCTACAGGACTCAGTTAGCATGTTAAATGTTCATGACAGCACAATTAGAAAAAGACTGAATAAGTATGGCTTGTTTGGAAGGGTTGCCAGGAGAAAACCTCGCCTCTCAAAAAAGAACATGGCAGCACAGCTTAGGTTTGCAAAGTTGCATCTGAACAAAACACAAGACTTCTGGAATAATGTTCTTTGGACAAATGAGACCAAAGTGGAGGTATTTGGCCATAATGCACAGTGCCACGTTTGGTGAAATCCTAACACAGCATATCAGCACAAACACCTCATACCAACTGGCAACCATGGTGGTGGAGGGGTGATGATTTGGGCTTGTTGTGCAGCCACAGGACCTGGGTACCGTGCAACCATTGAGTCGGCCACAAACTCGTCTGTATATCAAAGTATTCTAGAGTCAAATGTGAAGCCATCTGTCTGACAGCTAAAGCTTGGCTGAAACTAGGGCATCTAACAGGACGATGATCCCAAACACAGCAGCAAATCTACAACAGAATGGCTGAAAAAGAAAAGAATTAAGGTATTGGTATGGCCCAGTCAAAGTCCAGACCTCAACCTAATTGAAACACTGTGGTGGGACCTTAAGAGAGCTGAACCAATGCCCATAAACCTCAATGAACTGAAGCCACGTTGTAAAGAAGAGTGGGCTAGAATTCCTCCACAATGATGTAAGAGGCTAATAAAGTCATACAGAAAATGATTACTTCAAGTTATTGCTGCTAAAGGTGGTTCTAAAAGCTATAGAACCATGGGGTGTACCTAGTTTTCACACACTCTTTCTGCATTTTGGCTTAGTTTTTGTTAAACAAATAATAACACAGTGCAATATATCATGTGTTGCTGATCTCGGGTGATATTTGTGTAATTTTAAGGCCAGACTATTTTTATTATGTCCTGATATGTAAAGCCTTAGAAATGACCGAGGGTGTACGTTCTTTTTATCATAACTGATCTGTCATCAGATTCTGTCACTCAGAAAATGATGACTTTGAGTTATTTCTGCTGAAGGTGGTTCTACAAGCTACTGAATGACAGGGTGTACTTAGGCTTTTGTAGGACAGCACAGAGTTCTATAAAAACTTTCTTTTTCATATCACTGTATATAGACATGGTGTTATAGAGTTTCTGCTTGAAAAAATAAATCCACTATAATTGGCAGGTAATGCATGTAATGGTTACTGAACAGAAGCGTTCTACTGTAAATACTGATGCTGGGAATGTTTCTGGTGCCCATATTTGGGTTTGAACACAGATTTGAGATATTTACATTTCCAATCAGTAACAACAAATGATGTAATGTTGGCAGGTTTACTCTTGGATTTCTAAACCCTCACACCGACAAACTGAGGTGGGGGTACCCACAAGTACCAAATTCTGTTTGTGGAAGCCAGGCGGGGGGTGGCCAATCAGAAGAAAGTTGGCCTTTAGGGTGAGGAGGGGTCTTTAAGAGACAGTCACTGGATAAACTGAAGGACTGTTGTGAGGCAAAGCACAAGGTGAATAAGGATTTTTTTGGACTGTTAATCATACAAAGCTACTCTAGTGTCCAAGAATAAAAATATGAAGCTAGAAGTTAGCATAATAGGTCTCTTTTAAGAGATCAGGACAGTGGTAATTGTTCACTAGTTTTAGCTGTCATGTACATGTGCTGGACAATTAAACAAATGTATTTCAACACAGTGTGCAATCCTTTAATAGAAACTCAAAGAAGACTCCAAGTTTCTATGACAATCTTTCTAATAGCTGTCAAGATATTTCACTTTATATTTACTGTATTGGTCCAGATTCTTCTTTTACCCTGAATGATGTTTGCAGTTTATATAACCACCTGCTTGCAATCCTTTGAAGGGCACCGGTTCCAAACAAGACATGCAGCAGTGAATTATACTTTCTGACTCTAAAGTTAATCTGTCACACCACCAGACGTGTAATCTCCAGCACGTGAAAATCCTCTATTGCATGCGTTCATGCTGTCATATCTTGCATTCACTCCCCTACCTCCTCTTGCCCTTTTTCTGTTATCATATGTTGGCCTTTGCAACAGCGTGTTCTGTTACCAACATGTATCATACATGTAACCCCATACTACCCCGATACAGCCAAACACTGCTCGAAGATTAATCACTCTAGCCAGAATAAAGAAGGGAAATGCCAGATCTGGAAGCATTTGCCCTTTAGGCTGCAGGCTTCCTAAGGGATGTGCATGACAAAAACAATCACGACAACATGGCATAGCACTGCCCCCTCTGGGTTCTTGTCTCTTGAGTGAAGACTGAGGGCTGGTATCTTTACTGAAGTATTAGGTTCACCTTTCTGATGTGGATTTTTTTTTCCCTGATCCTCGCTTTTCACAGAAGACGCTCTTTGTTTTGATTGGGATTTTTTCAGGTTCGGAGGCTCAGATAGTGGACTGAATTACAGGGAAAACTGCATAGTGCACAGAATATCTGTCATTTTAGATGTCTAATTTCTATTTTCTGGAAATGCAGGGATGCATATTAAGAGAAGAAAAGTATTTTGTAGCTTTGATCTGTTCATGGTGGAAATCCTGCTTTAAATGTTTAAAATATTCAGAGTTTTATTTTAAAACTCACATGGATTCATGTTTGAATCCAGATGCTCCTCTAAAGTGAGGAAAAGCTAAGACGCATCCAGCTCCAGACACTGATGATAAATTAACAGTCTGTGATGTTCAAAGAATTTCAGCTCTTATTCTTTTATTCTGCTTTAAGTCTGTGATTTTTCTACCTAGTTTTTTTTTCTAAAATGCATTTTGATGAAGCTGACATTTGGGACTCTCGGTGCTGCATACACAAAGACAAAGAGTAGTAGTAAAGTGATTTTTCTTATGTTTGTGAAGAGGGTGAAAGGAGCAAATGACAAAGCTAAGATACGCTTGTTTATAGAATGTCCAAAAAAACCCCACTTTGTTACATTATCAGTGCTGCAGGTTTTCAGCAGTAATCCTTTATTATTAGAGCTCATCTCTGTTTAATTTCTTACTGGCTGAAATGTTTGGAGGTTCACTGATGAACTGGCTGCTCTCGTCAAGTGACAGCTTGATGTTTTTGCACAGATACAGCATAGGTTTGGAGAGGCTGGTAGACAAATGTATTAACCTGCTAATGCTAGCACTTTCTCCTCTATTTCCAGTTTTAGTGATAGGTTAAGTCTCTGCAGCTTTAACCAGACCTATTTGGTATCCTTCCTCTCATTTAGCTATTAGCAAGAAAGTGAATAATGCTTTTTTTTTTTTTTCAAAATGGAGATTACTCCTGTAAGTCAGGCGCCAACTCAGCCATGTCTGTTCATCTGACCTGAAAGAAAGTCCAAAATCTGTACTTGATATATGAACATCAGCACCAGACATAAAGAGCATCATAAAACAGACCATTAAACCTGCAAACAG